>MU222878.1:61918-83756 GCA_018584345.1 Thuja plicata
TCAATTCTAATTTACCAACCATTACTATTATTCTTTCTTATGCATATATTGTTTGTTCACAATCTTTAATAGCATTCATAGAAACATTCATGAAATTGACAAACACATAACACAAGATATGGTATCACAGAAAACTCATAATAGGAAGTAAAAACTGTGGTGGGGATGGCACCCACAAAATTTCACTATCTGCAGAATGGAAGGGAGTCGGTCAAGGCTTACAATTTGATCACTTCTGATGATCTACCCTGTTAAGAGTATTAAGGTGGAGGCATGTTAAGATCTACTCTATTAAGAGCTTTATCAACACTGATTTAAGTGTGCACTCAGTTATGATATTTACAATAGGACGGTTAAGCCCACCTTTCTTGAAAGGATTTAATTAGCATACTACACTTGTTAGAATGAGTACAAATGTTGACCTGACTGTATGCAATCTACTATTGTTGATTTAAAGATCCATTAAAACCTTTACAATGATAATATCACCTTAAGTGATTGATGAATACCTTTTCTCTACTTGTCGGTAGCCTCTGTTTTGTTCTTGAAAACTGATTTGAAAATGTTTGTATTCTACTACATGAATTCTCTGTCTGGTCTTTAGTCGCTCTGCATAGCTACTATCCTCATTGAAAAACTACTTTCTCTATGGATTGAGCACCTATTTATACAAGTATTTTGACCTATCTTGAATTCACGATTACAATGTTAACTCTCAGATCTAAGGTTTACAACTTGACCTTGATCTTTAGTTTGCATGTTTTAAAATAGTAAAACAAATTAAAACAATAAAGATTACATTTCTTCCTCCGCACATAATGGATTTAAAAGAAAATCAAGAACTTATAAATACAACTTCAGTGATTTATCTGACGTGGAAAGCTAGATCCACTTTTTGCGGGATGTAACTGACTTTCAGTTTGAGCTTGCAATCTGTTGGTGTTCCTTGATTGAACTGATCATCAGGTTCCCTGTATCTATGAGGTTCCTCTCTTTATTGTACTATCAGGTAGCACTATTGTTACTCATCAGGTATCGTTTATCTTTTTGTCATCGGGTAACACTTGACAGTGTTTGTCGGGTAACATTGGCATCGGATAGTTTTGTGCCCTATCTATCAGTGTAGGGTAAACCAATGGTGCAGATCATATTTTTCTCTAAGTATACTAATAGAAAAATATAATGCCTTCACCCAAGCATCCGGCTGCAATTACCAAAAATTAGGATAATATTCAAGATGATGTACCAAGTGATGGAGATCAGAACGAAGGTCAAGAAGATGATCAAAATGATGGACAAAGAGCTGAACCAAAACTTTCCAAGTATGTCAGAAGACATCATCCATAGAATCAAATCATAGGAGATAAGAAGGTTGGAATGAGAACAAGAAGTAAGTCACTAAACACTAGATGTTTACTTTGTGATTTTGAGCCTAAATCTGTTAATACTACACTTGAAAATGAAGAATGGGTCAGTGTTATGAATGAAGAAATAGAACAGATTGAGAAGAAAAGTAAATGGACACTAGTACCGAAACCTGATGACAAGAATGTCATCGGTACCAAATGGATATTCATCAACAAGCTGAATGAGAATGGAGAATTCATAAGAAATAAAGCAAGATTATTATGCAAGGGGTATGCACAAGAAAAAGGTATTAATTATGGAGAAACCTTTGCACCTATTGCTATACTAGGAGTAATAATCTTACTTGCTTATGCTACATTCAAAGGATTCATGGTATACCAGATGGATCTCAAATCTGCATTCCTAAATGGAATACTAGAAGAAGAGGTATACATTGAACAACTAGAAAGGTTTGTTAATCTAGACAAGAGGAACATGGTATGTAGACTACATAAAGCCCTGTATGGATTGAAACAAGCACCTACAGCCTGGTATGAAAGAATTCACTCGTATATCATTAGCATTGAATTTGTAAGAACAAGTGAAAATAGAAATTTGTGCTTAAAAGAGGATACTGATGATAATATTCTGATTGTTGAAACATTTGTTGATGATATCAATTTTGGGGGAAATGAAATGTTATGCAAATCCTTTACAAAATAATTGAGCAAAGAATTTGAAATTTCTATGTTTGGGGAGATCAAATTCTTTCTTAGTCTATAGATTCTTCAACAAGATGCAAACATACATATCACTCAGTCCAAATACATCAAGGAAGTGTTGAAGATATTCAAAATGGAAGATTCCAAACTAGTTGGAGCACCTATGGCTCCTGGATGTAAGTTGACAAAGGAAGACAAATTAAATGAGATAAATCAGACCTTGTATAGATCACTGATTGGAAAACTAATGTATGTTGTTCATACCAGACCAGATATAGCACATACAGTTGGAATAGTTGCAATATTTTCTGCTAATCCCAAAGAATCACATATAATTGTTGTCAAGAGAATTCTGAGATGTCTGAAGAACACCGAGGATTGTGGCTTATGGTATAAAAGAGAAGGTAAATTTGAGCTGCAAGTCTATACAGATGTTGATTAGGCTGGAAACATTGATGACTGAAAAATCACAACTGGAGGAGCATTCTTCATGGGTGATAGACTTGTCACATAGATCAGCAAGAAGCAAGGATGCATCTCTTAGTCTGTTGTAGAAGCAGAGTATGTTGCTACTGCTGCAAATTGCTCCAATATTGCATGGATCAAACAGTTTTTGGAAGGTATGAATATGAAGATTCTTGAACCAGTGATTATCTATTGTGATAATACCAGTGCAATTAAAATTTCTAAGAGTCTATTCATGCATGCTAAGACTAAGCATTTGTTATCAAGTATCACTATTTAAGAGAAAAAGTGAAAGCAAAAGAGGTGATACTGGAATATGTTCAATCAAAGGAACAATTAGTTGATATATTCACCAAGCCATTACCAAAAAATACATTTGAGTACTTGAGACAGAGACTAGGGGTACAACCTTGTCTATCAATTAGTAAGATGACTAGGAGGTTGCATTAGCCTACACACAATCAGAAGATCATTCATTTGATGCAAGCACTGAGATGAACAAGAATAGATACATCTGTACACATAAAGGTACAAATCTACACCAAACACCAGAGATAATGTATTGCTGATGGATACGAAAATTCAAGGAATATATTATATAAAGGGATGGAATATGATATAGAAGAATTGTTTACCATTGTTGTCAAAGGGAGAGAGATTCTCATTATCATAAGGGAGAGAGATTCT
This sequence comes from Thuja plicata, assembly GCA_018584345.1. Taxonomy (NCBI): domain Eukaryota; kingdom Viridiplantae; phylum Streptophyta; class Pinopsida; order Cupressales; family Cupressaceae; genus Thuja; species Thuja plicata. Next base: position 65,140 of record MU222878.1, read on the forward strand.
CATTATCAGAAAGGGAGAGAGATTCTTATTATTATCAGGAAAATATTATATCATTATCCATGAAGAGAAGTTCCTAAGAATCAAATGGAAAAGTTAATCTTTATCCATAGGGAGAGATTACATATGAAATATCCATCTAAGAGAGAGAAGTAACAAAAGGAGAGAGTACATACAAAGAGAGAGATTTCTATCAAAGGAAAAAGATATTATTAAGAAGAGGAATAGTCAAGGAAGAGCACATATGAGAACAGAGATAGAAGCTGCTACATTTGTCCAGTGAAGAGATTAAAGATCAAAGAACCCACTCTGCAAGAAAAAATCTATGCTATTTGAGCTTATCGAGAGATAGACATTTGTAATAGTTACAATAGAAGAGATTGATGAAACTATTATATTTCATATTGTATTAGTAATAATATAGTATGATAGTGTAGTGTGTTTCTATCAATGCCAAAGCGAGAGATTGATGACATGTAACTGATTGAATGTTTGAAGATGTTAAGTAGATCACCGAAATGCAGAAAGATAATGAAAGACATTAAATCAGTTAATAAATTGTATTGTCATTGATGTCAACTTGATATAATCTAATCGGTTATAATCAAAGTGTCAAAGACTTTAGAGAATCAAAGAGATAAAGATTATGCTTTCAGTAATGCATAAAAGACAAGAATTCACTAAGTAACTTCAAACACCGATGGCTAGTAGAACCCGACGGAAAGAGATAACCAAAATTTAAGTCACAGTGATGCCCGATCAAAGAAACCGACAAGCATTACCGAAGAGCACAATCACAAGAAACACCAATGACCATAATTACAGTGTTAACTAATGACCATAACTTTGCAGTAAAGCCTGAAGGACAGTCAACCCCGGCGGACAGACAACACCAACGGAGAAGCCTGAGGAGAACTGAAGTGCTGACCGAAGCTATCAAAAATTTATAACACCGAAGTTAAATGGAGTTTAGAAATGAAAAAATACTTAGCTGGAAGAGCTAAAAATAGACTTAACTAGTTGTTTTCATTGTTTTCATTGACAAGATAAACCCAGAGATAAGTAAAGGATTTGAAGTTGTTTTATCTAGTTGGCAAGAATATTTCTACGAGATAAAAGATGAGTTATGCTTTAAATCAATAATGGCTAAGATTGTGAATCACGCCAAGAAAAAGAAAATCAAGAAGAGAGAAATGGTGATATCATGTCTATAAAGAGACAACTTAATTCATTATGAATTAAGGGGAGTGAATGAAAAAGAGGATGTTGAAGAGAAACTGATCAAGAACAACTTCATACAGTCTTGTTCAATCAAGCTGAGGGAAGAGCTAAAGAATTTTGTGGACACCGATTAAAAGAGCACAGCATCACCAAGTAGAAACAAAAGTGGAGCAAAGGTATTGAAAATATATATTGATCAGAACAGTTTAATGAGCTTACAATAGATCTGAAAATCTGTAAGTATAAGTTGTATATCTGAATAGATTATTTACTGTTTTAGTTTAACCATTTATTTAGAAAGTCTCTTGACTGAGAAGGATTTAAAGATCCTTTCTATATTGATATACATCCCAATGAGTATCAAAAAGTTTGATCATGAAGATAGCATGAGATGCCAGATACCATTTGAAAAACTACACTGGGTTTGGTCATAAAAGGTAGCATAGAGATGCCCGATATCAAGGAACAAACTAATCTTTTGAATCCTCTAACAAGGTCACACCTAACAGTGTGTTTGTAACCTTTAATAGGGTTGGCTCTTCACTGAGCTCACTTCAGAAGAGTGAAAATTTTGGGTTACCGGTCCCAAGTGGTTTTTCCCTTAACAGGGTTTCCATGTTAAAAATCCTTGTGTCAATATGTTTATGAGTCATTACTTTAATGTTTTTCATTACACATAACTAATCTGGATTGATCGGTATACACTAAGAAATTTACTATTTTTCAGTAAATGAAAGACTACTATTCGGTAAACATAAAGAATAAGGTTTAAAAGATAACTCTGAGCAGTAGTTATTTGATAGTATATTTGAAGGTAGACATCTTGTAGGACTGAAGATAACTAGAGGCTTAATATTGTGGTACTAATTTTTTAGGTTGATTAATTGGAATATTTTTTAGTCCACTGATTCACCCCNTTCCCCCCCCCCCCCCCCTCTCAATTATTTCTAATAGTAGATATCTCTATGTCAGGTTTCTGAACTATATGCTTCATCTATCATCTTTCTTTTGACTGATCAATATCTTGTGTGTTACTCTTCACAGCTTTAGGCAACTCCTAAAGTGTGACCTCCTTGGATCAATTTGTCAGATTTTCTGGGTATTACATTTGATGCAATCACTCCATTTGATCCTAGTTAGCCTTATCTAGGGGAATCACCCCTAATTAATCTCTCATATACTCATGTGCATCCTTAGGTAAATCTTTAGTAAATATATCTGTTAACTGCTCCTTTGTATTCATATATTCCAATGTCACTTCTTTTTCTTGAACTAGCTCTCTCAAGTAATCGTACTTGATAGCAATATGCTTGGTCTTAGTGTGCATCACAGAATTCTTTGATATATTGATTTCACTTGTGTTATCACAAAAAATAACAACTGGCTCAATGATCTCTTCCTTTGTACCTTTAAACAATTGCTTGATCCACACTATGTTTGAACAATTAACTACTGTTGCTACGTATTCATCTTCTAGTGTAGATTGAGAAATGCAATTGTGTTTCTTTCTTATCCAAGAGACTAACCTATTTCCTATAAATAATGTGCCACACTTGTACTCTTTCTATCAACCACATTTCCTTCCCAATCTACATCAGTATAAACTTTCAAATCAAACTTATCATTCTTCTTATAATACAATCCATAATCCTTTGTTCCTTTCAGATATCTCAGTATCCTTTTCACTGCCATCATGTGATTATCTTTAGGATTTGCATAAAATATTATAGCAATCCCAACTGCTAGTGCAATATCTGGTCTGCTGTGAACAACATACTGTAGCTTCCCAATCATTGACCTATACAAGGTTTGATTCACTTTTGTTGTATCATCAGTCTTTGATAGTTTCTGTCTAGTAGCCATGGGTGTACTTATTGGTCTTGAGTCTTACATGCCAAAGGTTTTCAGTATCTCCTTGATATATTTAGATTGATTAATGTAGATGCCTTTCTTCATCTAATAAACTTAAAAACCAACAAAAAAATGATCTCTCTGAACATAGGCATCTCAAAATCAGTTTGCATTTCATTTGAAAATGTTTGGTAACAAGAATATTGACCTCCAAATATGATATCATCAACAAATATTTCAGCTAACAATATCCCTTTACCTTTTTCAATTTTTAAGTATAGGTTACTATTGTCATTTTTCCGTGTAAAACTAATTTTGACCAAATAATTATGTAATCTTTCATACCATGCTCTAGGGGCTTCTTTTAATCCATACAGTGATTTTTGTAGCTTACAAACTATATTCTTCTTGCTTGAATTAACAAATCCTTTAGGTTGTTCAATGTATACTTCTTCTTCCATTATTCCATTCAAAAATGTTGATTTAACATCCATCTGATACACTTTGAATCCTTTGTAAGCTACATATGCAAGTAGAGTTCTAACTCCTTCCAATCTAGCAACTGGGGAAAATATCTCTCCATGGTCAATGCCTTCTTCTTGTGCATATCCTTTGCATACTAGTCTAGCCTTGTTTCTTGTGACTTCTCCATGCTCATTCAACTTATTTCTAAATACCCACTTGGTTCCAATAACATTCTTGTCCTTTGGCCTAGGTACTAGTGTCCAAGTTTTGTTTTTCTCTATTGGCTCAATTTCTTCATTCATGGCTTGAATCCAATATTCATTATCCAAAGCATCTTTCACTGATTTGGGTTCAAATTCACATAGTAAACATGTCTGATTTTTCAACTTGCTTCCTGTCATGACCTCTGACTATTTTTTCTCCAATGATTTGATTTGGTTTTTATATGTCTGCTTACATATTTTTCTAATGTAGGATCTGGTCTTCTTTCTTTTTCTTGTTGTTCTTCATATTCATCTTGCAAATTTACTTGAGGTTCATCTTGTGTCTTTCCTTCCTTTTCTGATTTCTCGATAGTTACTTCCTAATGCTTGACAACTTCCTGCTATGAATCGATAGATTTTTGTTGTTTTTTGGAAACATCATTCTATGGTTCAAATAAACTATTGGGCTCTCCTTCATTCATGTGCACGAAAGATATGTAGTCTTCAGGTTCTTTCTTGCATTCAACTTTATTCTTTTATGCATATTCATCAATTCTAACATTTGCACTTTCCACAACTTTGTTAGTGTTAGAATTCAAACACTTAATATGCTTTTCTCTTAGTGGAATAACCTAGGAATATTCCTTCATCACTTTTAGCATCAAGTTTTCCATTCCTATTGTCCTTCAGTATATATTTTTTTCTTCCAAAGACTTTAAAGTATTTTATATTAGGTGCATAACCATACCATAACTCATAAGGTGTAGCATCTATACCTTTCTTGACTTGTACTTGGTTCAAGGTATAGGCTATTGTACTTATAGCTTCTCTCCAGTATTTTTGTGCAAGATTTTTCTCTATCATTAGTGTTCTAGCACAATTCATGATAGATATATTCCTTCTTTTAGCTATACCATTCTGTGGGTGAGTCCTTGGAGAAGACATTTGTCTTTTGAATCCTCTATCATTGCAGAATAAGTTGAAATCATTAGATATAATCTCTCCTCCTCTGTTAGATCTCAAAAATCTCCAGCTCTTACCTGTCTCTTTTTTGAATTTTTCCAAATACCACTTAAACAATTGAAAGGCATCAAATTTTTCTTTGAGAAACATCACAGTCATCATTCTACAGTAATCATCAACAAATAGAATGAAATATTTATCACCACGGTAGCTTTGCACTCCAATAGGTCAACAAAGGTCAGTATGAACCAATTCTAAAATATCATCAGAAGTATAGGTTTTTATCTTGAAACTAGACTTTGTCATTTTGCCCAATTGACATTTCTTACACATCACATTATCAGGTTTCTTCAATCTTGGTAACCCTCTTACTCTTTTCATCTTACTAAAGTTTACCAAATTATCAAAGTTCACATGACACAACCTTTTATGTCATAATCATACATCATCATATTGTACAAACAAACATGTCTCATCATAGATCTAGACAGAACAAATTACCTCTTGTTTGTTCTCCACTTCTAATTAATTCAGCAGTAGCATCCAAAAATTTAGCCTTTTTGTGATGGAATTCAACTCGGTATCTAGAAATGTTCAACTGTGCAACACTCAACAATTTATAGTTAAATTCTTGAACCCAATAAGCATTGTCACATCTAACCTTATCAGTCAATTTTATTGATCCTTTTCCTTTCATAAGACATGGTGCATCATTACCAAACTTAACACTACCACCTTTGCAATGATTTAAGGTTTCAAAATTACTTTTATCACTAGTCATATGATGAGAGAAACCACTATCAATTATCCATCTATCACCTTTACTCACATATGAAATAAGTGTAGTTTTCTCGTCTTCATCAGAATCATCTTTCATAGCAACATAAACAACTTCTATATCATGGTCATCAAATTTATCAGATTCTCTACCAATTTCTTCTTCAACAATATAACATGATTTCTTACCTTTGTCATTATAGTCATTGTATCTTCTGTAGTCTTTGTCATCAATTTTATCTTTGTACTTTATTTCTCTTGTTTCATCATTGCCATTCGTGTCGGGGCATCTTGTTGCAATATGGGCAACTTTGTTACATGAAAAACATATTATAGGAAGTTTACCTTTGAATTTCCCTTTTCCTCTAGGTAGTCTTCTAGCCATTAATGCCTCAAGCTCATCAAGATTATCATCAGAAGTGTCACTGTCACTATCCACACATCTTTGTTTTCCTTTATTATACATATGAAGAACCAATTGTGATTTGAATGCAGAATCAACATTGTGAGGGGTGAAATTATGAAAATTTGACAATTCAAAAGTAGTAAGTCTACCAACTAGACCTTCCAGAGTTAAGTTGTTACCAAGAATACATCTCAGATCTTGTATTGCAAAAACTCTAATAGAATAAATAGGAAGTAGGGTTCTCAATACCTTGCTAATAATAATATCATCATCAATAGTTCCATTATCTCCTCTAATGGCATTCACAACCTCTTTAACTCGACCACAATATTGAACAATTTTTCCAAGAAATTATTCCTAAAGTTACTAAGATGTGAAGGAGGTTTTCCAGGAAATTATTCCTAAAGTTACTATTGATGAATCTGAGCCCCTTCTATACCAAGTTGGGAATTTAGTCCAACAGATCAAAGGAACGAATAAGGACATGAATGAATACATGTTGAAGCTTCACAAGGAATCTATGGAGAAGAAATTGATGGAGGACCTACTACAAAATATTGATATAGAAAAGGTAACTCTTTCTGAGTTATGTTCAAAATTGAAGAACAATTGCAATCCATCATTTCATTGTTTTAAAAGTTATGTATTCTTTCTAAATTTATCAAGGAAATCAAGAATAAGGAGGCAAATACTGAAAAAGAGCTAACTAATATAGGAACTCATGGGAGTTCAAATCTCATTGAGATGGGAGGAAGATAAATTGAGATTGGATTTTCTTGAATTTCAAGCAAGTTATTGATTCCCCATATGAAATCAATACAGATACATTTGATGAAAGGAAAAGAACTAGAAATTTTTCCAAAGGTCAGGACCCTGGATACTATAGTTGACCTATCGGAAGATATTAATGAGCACATTGTTATATTACAAAATATTCAAGACACATGGGAGATTGTACTTGTCAGGATACAAAAAAGGTATAAGCACATTTTTGATAAATAAGTTTTACTGTTGAGACTTTTTGTCAAAAAAGGGAGATAGATAGATTAGATAGATATAGATTTCTGAAAAATTTTATAAAAAAAAAAGGGAAATAGAGTCAATACAAAATAAAAAAATGTATATATGTCAAAATAAAAAAAGGGAGAAGAAGAGTTGTACATATTTTGTGTAGAGAGTAACATCCGAAGGGGGGTTACTAATTTTGATGACTTTGAAGATTTTGTCAAAAAATGCTCAACTAATGTCAAAGAGGGAGATTTTTGTCTCTATAATATATTTTGTTGTCATTAGTTAATTCAAATTCATATGAGTCAGAATAATCAAACGGTGAAAGGGAGAAAGCCAAATATTTAACTAGTCGATAATGTACACTGAGTAAGCTAGTGAAGTTGGTAAAACACACAAAAGAGATAAAGAAACTACACCGAGAGTCTACAGTTGCCGAACACCGAGTGCATATGAAGTATACCGAGTTGATAGTTACCAAGTACTAAAGATCATTTAACCGAGCAAAGAGAAGTTACTCTACCGAGTTACTTAATTGATCCTAAACATTATAAGGAAGCATTTAATGAATTATCACAATATTAATTATGATTCTACAGTATACGGAGAATAGTTTATTACAAGATCAACGATTGAAATAATTCAAAGAGAAGATCTAAGGAGTTGAATAAGAGGTTAATGAAATTTTGTTATTTCCAATAAAAAGACCAAGTACCAAGGTAAAAGTGACACAGTAATAGTTAAAAACAATTCACAACGTACCTAACACATAAGATTAAGAGGCATAAACTCTTATATTTAAAGGATGATTTATAAAGGAGAAAGATGATGATACAAAGATGAGGCTCATATTGTTATTTAAAGTTAAAAGGATTTATTTTAAGAACAGAGAGAAGAGCAGAGAGCACCGAGCAGATATTTAGCTACAAAAAAGCATATCTTAGCAGTGTTACAGTTTGAGATTGAGGTAACACATTTCAGAGCGTATAGAGTTTGATCAACATTTTATTTTGATGCAGTATAGCAGACATTGTTGAAGTTGTTGATACTATTGTATTGAGAGTTGTAAATCCCAATGTTGGGTAGATCTTAACCGATCTTATATTTGTAAATACTTTAGCCGGGTACATCTCTAAGTGTAGAGATTGTAAAATCCTCTAACCAGGTAGACCTAAAAAGTCTTTGTATACTCTTAACCAGGTAAGCTATCAAAATGGCTAAACATTGTAAGCTCTAATTGAGTACCCTTTATATTGTAGTTAGTTAAGGTTGTGGGTGTCATCCCCACCGTAGTTTTTTCCTCTAACCAAAGATTTATGCATAAACAAAAATCATGGAGTTATGGGTTCTATTGCTTGAATGTTTTTATGATATGTTTTATAATCTTTATATTATTTTCATTTCAAGTTATTGAATTTAGAAAACAACAAGCAGAAGTATATGGTTTAATAGGCAGTTTCAATTATGAATTTTTTTGTGGTATTGATTCACCCCTCCCCTCTCAGTCCCAACTTTCCATAGTCATTCCATTATTCCTTACTTTAGCCAAATGGAAAACTAGATTTTACTCAATGACTGAGATTAACATAATGACGTCAGTATAAATTCATTTTACAGGTCTCCTCCTTGAATTTTGGTACAAGAAGATCTTCATATTGATAGTTAACTCATTCGGTCACTATCTCGATGGACTTGATTACCTTGACCAAGTCTCAGCTGGTGTATGCTAGATTATGTGTGAATTTGTTCATCAGCAAGAATTCCTAACTTTATGGTGCTAAAATCGAAGTTGGGTAAGTGGAGACAAGCTCCGATGTACGATAATGCTTCTTTGCTCTGCCAGAGATGTAATAGAAAAGGGAACACAGTGGAAGAATATAAATTCCCTCCCCATAAGGAGCCCAAGTTGAAGGAAATTTTGACCACCCCGGGTTCTTCTAGGGCTGTCAAACTAGTTCCATTTATTGATGTGGTATTGACTTCCACTGGTGATGTAAATCAAGTGAATCATAATACAAGAGAGCTAGAAGATTACCCCTTCATGGAGTGGATTTTGGAACTAATGAAATCCCCCCGACTAGTAACATTCTTGAAGAGGGTGAAATCCCTTAGCTTGAAGATCCTTCACTGGTAACTGCCAAGAAATTTCCATCACCCTCTTCTTCAGTTGATGAGCCTGAAAGCAAAGCAGCTGACACTCTGATTATTGAGGAAATTTATACTAATAATATTTTATCCACTCCTATAGCTTCTAGGAGTCTTGTTGGTCCACTGAGAGTGGGGGTGAATTAGTAAATTATGATAATTATAAATTCAAAAATTAACTCTAATTCAACTCGGTAAAACAAATAAGAGCAACAACCGAATCGCCAAATAACATCAGTGTAATAAATTGTAACTTGCATAAATAGTAAACAGGATCTAGATGAAATCATTCAACACATATGGCACCAGATTTAATGAGGAAACCCAATTTTGGAAAAACCTCTATGGGAATTGTCACCTACAAATGAAAATACTCTTCTGAAGTATGCTCGGTTAAAAGCCAATCCTATTAAAGATTACAATGCACATAGTTATATGTGATCCTATTAGGGGATTTACCTCAGATCTATTAGAATCTGCACTCTATTAGTGTTAGGAGTGGTTTGGTTAAAAGACTTTGAACACTCTGTTAGAATGTCACCTTTCTCAAGGATTTACAATAAGACTTGTTAAGTCCACTCGGTTAAGAGATTTTTCATTACAAATGTAAATAAGAAATGATGTATTATTGATCTATTAAACATGAAACTACCTCTTTGCTTGATCAGATCCCTTTATACACTCTTTGTGACTATTGGCATAAAATCTTCATCAATCTTTGTATTAGACTCATATTTTCTCTTCTTTCTCTTCACTGCTTCACTTGGTAGCACTTCAAATTTTCAACTTGCCAGCCCTTCTAACCATTGAATCCATCCTTTAAATAGACTATGTTTTTGCCTCTTAATATCCTTGGTTAGGTATCCCTTCAATCACTCTCAACTGTTAGATTAACCTTTTTGAACTTATTCAATGTGTTGCCCCATTTTTGTTATGCATATCTTTAGAGAAAAATGGATTTTTTTTTGTGTAGTGATGGTCTTGAAGTCATTGTCCAAGTTTTGATTCTAAGTCTAGTTTTTCCTTTAGGCTAGGAGACCTTTATCATATTTTCCCAAATCGACTTCTCCTTTGTAAGCTAGGGGATTTTTATCTGAGATCATGTCATATTGGGTAGGTTAAGCTCCCAAATCTGATAAAGGTCACAATTTGGAGGTTTCTAACATTGATTTTATGTGATTTTGAAAGCTTTAGATTTGATGCTTCATTTTGTCACGTTGGTAGAAAATTGGTTCTGAGCTTCTCCTTAGAGGATAACCACCTGCAGAGTGCATTTTCTACAGATGACAATTTTAAAAGCCTCAGTGGTCAGTGGAAGTTGAAAATAGATCATCTAGGGCTAGAAAGACTGTTGCACTCTAAATGAATCCCTATGGGCCAGAGGAATGATCAAATGATAAAGAATCAAAGATCAAATCTTATCGGTGGAAAAGTGGATAATAGCTTCTCCACCACTCCAATAGGTGAGTTTTGACTCGCAAGATGCATTTTTTCCATATCATTATACGCGGGATTTCTGAAGAAAAATCAACCTGTGAGGTGACTTAAGGCATAAAGAAAGTAGATAAAACCGTCACATATCATTTTAACATTGTAATAGGATAAAAATCCTCCTTAATAGATTTCTAAGTAGGGAGTTCTCCAAAAGCATTTCTCCAACAAAAGACAAGTAGGGCAGTAATTATCCATTGTCTCTAGAAAGTTACTATTATACTTATCCAAAGTGAAAAGATGTTTCTTAACGGCCTATAGAGGTAAAGTAATTAATTCAAATAAAGTCATTTTGCTTCATAACAGAATTTTTCATAAATGCTTAAGTATTTTCACTCATGTGGCGTGGGAAGTCGGTCGTTAACGGTAAAAAGTCAAGAGTTATAAAATTAGTGAAGTGTTGCAAACAAGAATTACCATCTGTTTGTCAAATTGCCTAAATTAAAACCCCTAGCGATAGTTGTTCCTTTCTTTCATACTCATGAGATAGATTCATGTTTCCTGAATCAAATCAATCAAAGCATGGCCACCAGATTCATGGGATTCAATGGGATGAATGGTATCACTTCCGAATGACAAAATCATAGATACTTCCCTGAGGCTCTTCAACTGCAGAGCTTTCATAGCAGGTTGAATGCAGAAAGAATACATCCCATTACAGAGAAACTAAAAGAGAGTGGATTAGTCAAAGCTGTTGGCTTTCCTGTTGCAATTCAAGCTCCAGAGCTTTTTTTTGAATGCATAGCCCACTATAATCTGGATACCAAGCAAATTATTTTGCCTGATGACATGGTGCTACTCTCTATTGATCGAGATTCCGTCCAGAACTCCCTTCATATTCTAGAGCAAGATGAATACTTGGAGATGATATACAGTCAGGCGGTCATTGATTATGGAGCAAAGAAGACGGTATGGAAGAAGGAAATAATGAAAACATGGTTCCAAGAGTCAAGGATCACCAAGGGAAAGTTTCCTAAGACACTATATGGCACGAAACTGAAGCCAGAAATTGTAGACATCTTGGTATTGCTTCACAGGTTCAGAGGATTTGATGATTTCCCCTTGAAGTTGCCCAGGTATCCAGACGACATGATTGTGTTGGTTGAAGTGATGAGGCAAGCATTCCAAGTGAACCTAATCTATGCAGGTTCTAGGAAGAAAGTTTATGACTTCCTAATGACTATTCGAGCCTACAGCTATGCGTCTCGGTCTGATGCAAAGAATGTTTTGAAAGCATTCTTAAAGAATTTTCAATTGGAAACATATGATGTCTTGAGGCCCTAGTATGATCCTGTGAACTACGCCAGGGATAAATTGCAAATGGGTCACACCATTCATCATAGCGATGACATAGAAGACTATTGGGCCAACTACAAGGACGATCTAGAAAGTAGAGATATATTCTATGCAAGGTTAACTGTTGAACAAATCAAAAGGTTCAAAGTTAAGATTGCAGTTGAAGACATAGAAGGTGATGGCCATCATATGTATGATGATACATACATGGAGAAGATTAAGCCCCTCCCTATAAGCTCTAAACCCATGCTAGGTCAATCCATTGATGACTTGCAAACCTTGATGGATGGGATCTACAAAAGAACAGAGCAATGGATCCAATGGATGGTGGGAAGAAGAAAGAGGTCAGAAAGGAAGCCTCCTTCTCAACAAACATTCAGCAAAAGTGATCAGGATCACCCCTGCATCATCCTCAGTGACTATCTCAACCGTAGCTAAAGAGATAGCTCAATCAATAGGTGGAGGTGATGAACCTCCTGAGAAGGTAATCCCACTAGAGAAGACATACGGATATGGCTTGCCTCCTATCATTGGTATAACGAAAGAAGTAGTTTCTATGGCTCTGGTCAAGTCTACGATTGAGCCTGTTAAAAGTGCAGAAATAGAGAAACCAGTTAAAGCTAGCACTTTGGCTACACAAGGTGAAACCTCGATTCAAGATACTCCAAGGTGAGGGTCCCCTGTTATAGTAGAGGTGGGTGAGGATAGTTCCAGCACTGCAGCCACAAAATTAGATGAAGGGGTTGGAAAGCAATAGGAGGTCATTCAAGTCACTAAATTAGTTTTCTCCTCTCCTACCTCAGTAAATCCATTTGCTTCCAGACCAAATATACTCCTCTGGTCATCAAGAAGTTGTTTATAGAAGAATTGGTCTCTGCCACCAAAGTTACTAGTGTGGAGTCTTGGATAGAGAACACTCTAGAGCGCAAAAGGAAGAGGATAGAAGAAGGAGATCCCAAGAAAGGATAATATTTCATGGGCCTTACAATCTAGTACCACTGTGAACAAGGTGAAGAAAGAAAATGCATTGTCTACATTAGGCCAAGATCCATAAATAGGGCACTTCACCATGGAGGTAGCAAAGCCCACAAATGAAGGCAGGTTTGAAGATTTAACTGCTTCTGATTTTGAGCTACAGTCATTTGCTATGGGGTTAGCTCGTCATGATACCAAGGTGGATTGGTGGAAATCCACTAATATTGTAATTGAAAAAGAGCTTAAGGAGCTCAAGACTGCTAAAGTCCAACTTAAAGTAGAAGTCACTAAACTGACTAACTTTATTAGGCAGTTAGTTACTCCAGTTGCAAGCATTCCTAGTGACCAAACCACTTTTGACCCCATTGTTGTAGAGAATCAAGCCATCATCGCCAAGTTGCAAGATGAAAAAAACTTTGGGAAAATTGGTAAAAGATGGATCGAGAGACTCAAATCTGAAGGGCTTGTAGTTATTGAGTAGTTGGGTGATACTCTCCTAAAGTTGGAAAAGGAAAGAAACAATATTGATAATAATTTGTAGACTCTCACATTGGAAAGAGTGAAGTGTTAAGAGTGCATAGTAATGTTGCATGTAGTAGTCAAAATGAAGACTAAAGAGGCAATAAAGGCCAAGATCTTATAGAAAGGAGATGGGACTTTAATTGAATGGATTCAAAGTTTGGAATTTAAACCTGAGATGATCATCCAAGCTGAAGGAGGGTTGTAGCAAACAAACATCAAAATCAAAGAAGAACATAACAGAGATTTTAAAATCCTTCAGGGTCTTCACACGGAGTCACAGATGAGTGGTCAAGGAAAAGAAATGATCGGAGTGACTAATATGCAAAAATCCTTCTCCGATTATGTAGATAAACTGGCATAACAGTCTTCCTCTCACTTGCATAAGGTACAGGAACTCCAACAGTTGAGTGGGTGCATCTATAAATCCATGGAAGAGCTGAAAGATTGGGTAGATGCGGTTAAGAGTCTGGCCAAAGATCATTCCCGATGGCTCATCAGATATACAAATGTCCATATCAATAGATATGAAGAGCTTATCCCAATCATCATAGCTATCACCACCTATAGGGCAAAATTAGATAAGGGGAAGAAAATGGAAGCATAAATATTTTCCCTCTTATACTAAATTTTGATAGAGCTTGTAACGGATAAATTTTTGTTTATCATTTCTGGTTAGGGAAGTTGAACGGTTTCGGTTACCCCTTTTTGTAACGGTCAAACTCTGAGATCCATATGTACTATTTTTAAAATCAATAGAAAGGTCGACTAAATTTTGGTGTGAAGAACTTCATTTTTGCTGCGTCAAATTTGTTCATGTCTAAATGCCAATGTTTTAACTGTTCCATTGCATTTATCTTTCTGTCAATTTGAATGTTTCTTTAAATCAGATTTACAATTCAAGATTAAACCAAAGTTTGTATTATGATTTGATACAGTAAATTGAGGGTAAATTTGGGTGTCATCCATAGATTATGAGAAATGTTCTTATGAAATAGATTGATTCATCTTTTTTATGTTATCATTGATCTTTCAGTTTTGCATTTGTATCTTCATTATTTTCCCCTTCATTACCAATTTTAGGATCTTATATGATTTATAAAGTCTTAAGATTGGCTAGATAGAAAGTTGAATCTATTTGCATGAGCTAGTTCCTATCTAGGCCTAGTTTAGATTACCTCTTATGTTCTCAAGTTAAGAACAAACCCTCATTAATTTAGGAAAGAACAAAATTCATTGAAGATTAATCACTTAAGGGAGCTATACCTTCAAATTGAGAGGGAAATTTGTTGTTAATAATTGAGAGGGGGGGTGAATCAGTGGCCTCAAAAATTCATCCAATTTAAACTTTAATCCACCAATCAATACTTCTCAAATTATTCAGTCCCAACAAGATGCATGCCTTTGAAATACTTGAAACAAATAACTGTCTATCAGTTTACCTTGTCTGTCATGTTTCTCCTTGATAACCAATAAGCAGTAAACTCTATTTACTGATACTCAGTAAATATGCAGAGTATACCAGTCAATCCATAAATGCATATGTAGAATGTAAAATAATAAAGTAATGAACCTTACACACATAACACAAGGATTTTAACATCGAAACCCTATTAAGGGAAAAACCACTGGGATCGGTACCCCAAATTTTCACTCTTCTGAAGTGAGCCCTATTAGGAGCCAACCTTGTTAAAGGTTACAAACACATTGTTAAGTGCGACCTTGTTAGAGGATTTTCAATACATAGGTTGTCACTAAGTATCTGGCATCTACGCTACAATCCTTGAATCAGTCTCATGATTGTCAATAGGCTTTATGCAAATCTTACTACCATCCTTGAATCAGCCTCCTTCTTAGACTATCAATAGGTTTTATGATGCAGGAGCATCCTGGGTGTAAGGGCAATCTTGCATCACCCAAAAATATATGTTTTTCTATTCAATAAGGGCTATTTTGTACAAAGCTGCTATTTTTGGAATCTTACTATTTTTAGTAAGTTGGTTGTTTGAACTCAGAATGTTCTAATTTTCCAGGTGAAGGTTCATCTTAGTCATATAAGAATGCCAGTTGAATTTCATTGCCAGATCATCTGTATTGGCGAAGTTATTAAGGATTTACTATTGAGATTTTAGGGTGCAAAACCTTTGAGCTCAATTTTCAGGACCTTAGAGGCTCCGGATCGAGGTCAACCCCCTGACTAACTAGCACTTTGCAAGTCAGGCACTGTAGATCGCGATCTCCCCTTTCTGAAAAGTGGTTATAATAGCCAATCGGAGCTACAATTCAAAATTTATGGCTTCCGAAAGTTGGGCTACCTAATCTCATGTTTTGTAAATATTTAAAGCTGACCCTTTTGTAATAAAAGTGAAAAATAATTAAATGCTAAGAGTAGTCGGCCTTAATGGCTAGATTTTTGGAACCTTCTCGGGCGGTGGAAAATTGCCTATTTAAGGAAGGCCCGTGGTGTTTTCTACGGAGTTCTGGGTGGTTATTTGAGGCTTTGTCCTACAAATTATTGTAAGAGATGCCCATGTGGCTTTTGATGTTGTAGTTCTGAAGTTTGTAATTCCACATTTGTGGAGCCAATAAGAAGCCAATTTTTTGTTCTTGCAATTTTTTGTTGTTTCTCTTTGTTTCTGTTGCGTACTTGTGGTATTAAGGGGAGTCCCCTTCATCACTTTAGGTAAGACCAGTGCTACTATCATGAGTCAACCTTCTGGTAATCTCTTAGGATATACCTCAATTACAAAAGAATGTTAAGTCTTGCTCTGTTAAGAGACTTAATGCTTCAATGGTTAAACTGAAACAAAATGACCTGTTTCTAATGCAACTGAATTGTAGATTTTCAGATCTATTTACTTAAAATATATTTCTGATCAATGTATCAATATAATTCCTTTGTACTTAACTTTTTCTGCTCTGTGATGTTGTGCTTTTCTGTCCGTTGGTGTCTGCAGAATCTTTAGCTCTCCTTCAGCTTGATTGATCAGGACTGCATGAAGTTAATCCTTCATCAATTTCTCTTCAAAATCTTCTATCAGTTCACTCCCCCATGTATCTGATTGCTTATGGACCACAGAGATGAATTATACTTATCTCTTAAATAGACATGATATTCCTTAATTCTTGGTTCTTGATTCTTGGCGTAAAAAACAATCCAATCAAATTGATTTACAGCTTTAACTCCTGATTTATCTCATAGTTATCTTCTTTCCAACTGCGTAAATCATCTTTAAATCACTTACTTAACTATGGTCAAATAAAAAAAATCAAACAACCAGTTAAGTCTATCTTTTAGCTCTGCCAGCTAGATATTTTGCCATTTTCTGATCACTCTATTCTGTTGGTCAATTTTGCAGTTTGTTGCCTGTGACAACTGCCAGTTCTGTCAGTGTTGCTTCAGTTAGCTTTGGGATCTCTGTCCATCAGGCATCATTGGATCTTTCTCATCGGGAAACACTATTTTTAGCTCATTGGGCATCCTTTGATTCTGCTTTGTCAGGCAATACTATCTTCTACTTGTCGGGCATCACTGAGACTTTAATCTCTATCTTTACCGATGGTGTGCACTCCACTGGTGTATTCTTTCACTTAGTGAATACTTGAATTTTATGTATTGATGAAATCATAACCTCTATTCCATTGATTCTCTGAAGTCTTTGGCATTATGTGTATGACCATATAGATGATATCAAGTTGACATAAATGACAATACAAACCATTAATTGATTTAATGTCTTACATCATCTTCAACTTAATATAGTCAACCATTTAATCAGTTATATGTCATCAATCTCTCCCTTTGGCATTGATGGCAACATAGTATATTATCATACTATACTATTTCTAATACAATAGGAAATACAATTGTTGAGATTCATCAAATTACCAAACAGTTTGCTTTGATAACTGATAAAATATCTGACCGCTGGTAAGCTCTGTGTAAGCTTAGATTTGATTCTTGCAGCTTTTCTTTTTCTTCTTCTGATGTGTTGTGACCTCTGTTGGTGTCAAATTTTTTCTTTGATTGTTCTGCTTCTTTGATGTCTCTGTCTTTTGTTTGCAAATTTTATATCAATTCTCTCCCTTTGGATATGATCTCTCCCTGTTTGGAGTAATCTGACAATGAATAATTTCTGATGATAATATGGAAACATTCTCTCCCTTTGACAACAATTCCAAACAAATATTTTACCATTTTGTCAACCAATTTCTTCTTTCCATAATATATTCCTTGAATTTCCATTATCCATTATCAATATAACAATCTTCTCTAGTGCTTGGTTTTGATATATACCTTTCTGTATATAGATGTAGCATAAATTCAGCTTCTGCTTACATCAATCATGTTTGATATGCTAATAATGTATGGTTGATGCAATGTTCAGTCCTTTTATTAACTGTTAGACATGGGTTTTACCCCTAG
Organism: Thuja plicata; assembly: GCA_018584345.1. Lineage (NCBI taxonomy): Eukaryota > Viridiplantae > Streptophyta > Pinopsida > Cupressales > Cupressaceae > Thuja > Thuja plicata. The sequence continues at coordinate 82,883 of MU222878.1, forward strand.
TCTTTTCCTCAGGTACTCAAATGTATCTTTGGGCAGTGGCTTGGTGAAGATATTAGCCAATTGTTCTTTTGATTGCACATATTCAAGTATCACCCCCTTTTCTTGAACTTGTTCTCTTAAATAATGATACTTGATGGCAATGTGTTTAGTCTTCGCATGCATGACTGGATTCTTGGAAATATTTATTGCACTGGTGTTGTCACAATAAATAACTGTTGGTTCTTTGATCTTCATATGCATACCTTCCAGCAGTTGTTTGATCCATGCAATATTCAAGCAGTTTGCAGTAGCAGCAACATATTCTACTTCTATAGTAGACTGAGAGATGCATCCTTGCTTCTTGCTAATCCATGTGACAAGTCTGTCATGCAGAAAGAATGCTCCTCCAGTTGTGCTCTTCCGGTCATCAAGATTTCTAGCCCAATCAGTGTCGGTAAACACTTTTAGTTCAAATTTGTCTTCTCTTCTATACCATAATCCAAATTCCTTAGTATTCTTCAGATGTCTTAGAATTCTTTTCACAGCAGTTATATGTGATTCCCTGGGGTTAGCAGAAAATCTAGCAACAATTCCTACTGCATGTGCAATATCTAGTCTATTGTGTACAACATACATAAGTTTCCCTATCATGGATCTATATAGAGTCTGATTTACCTCTGTTGTCTTGTCTTCCTTTGTTAATTTGCATCCAGTAGCCATCGGTGTTCCAACAAGTTTGGAATCTTCCATCTTGAATATTTTCAAAAATTCTTTGATGTATTTGGACTGTGTAATGAAAATACCTTCACTTTGTTGAATGATCTGTAGACCAAGAAAGAACTTGATCTCTCCAAACATAGACATCTCAAATTCCTTGCTCATCTCATTAGCAAAT
>MU222878.1:86633-102467 GCA_018584345.1 Thuja plicata
CTTTCTGCCTTGGCTCTCAGAACATTTGCATCACCACCATGTACAAGTTTCAACTTGTCCCACATTGTCTTTGCATTTTTTCAATCTTTGACATCCTCAAATTTAGCATCAGAGAGTGAGGTTGAAAGCTCTATAACCATGCAGTTATGTTCATGCTTTACTCTCAATTGATCCACTATCAATGGTCCTGTAGGCAACACATATTCACTTTTTAAGTATTGAGTAATATCATTGCCAATACCTGATAAGTGAAGCTTTATCCTACTTTGCCATGAAGCAAAGTTGTCCTTGTTCAACTTGGGCACATCTCGTCTATTCATCTTGTGATCTTTACTTAGGTCTTGAAACCTCCCTTCTAAGCACACAAGCTCTGATACCAATTGTTAGTAATAACTGAGAGGGGGGGTGAATCAGTGGCCTCAAAAATTCATCCAATTTAAACTTTAATCCATCAATCAATACTTCTCAAATTATTCAGTCCCAACAAGATGCATGCCTTTGAAATACTTGAAATAAATAACTGTCTGTCAGTTTACCTTGTCTGTCTTGTTTCTCCTTGATAACCGATAAGCAGTAAATTGTATTTATCGATACTCAGTAAATATGCCGAGTATACCAGTCAATCCATAAATGCATATGTAGAATGTAAAACAATAAAGTAATGAACCATAAACACATAACACAAGGATGTTAATGTGGAAACCCTATTAAGGGAAAAACCACTAGGACCGGTACCCCAAATTTTCACTCTTCTTAAGTGAGCCCTATTAGGAGCCAACCTTGTTAAAGGTTACAAACACACTGTTAAGTGAAACCTTGTTAGAGGATTTTCAATACATAGGTTGTCATTAAGTATCCAGCATCTACGCTACCATCCTTGAATCAGTCTCATGACTATCAATAGGCTTTATGCAAATCTTACTACCATCGTTGAATCAGCCTCCTTCTTAGACTGTCAATAGGCTTTAGGTAAGACCGGTGCTACTATCATGAGTCAACCTTCTGGTAATCTCTTTGGATATACCTCAATTACAAAAGACTGTTAAGTCTTGCTCTGTTAAGAGACTTAATGTTTCAATGGTTAAATTGAAACAAAATGACCTGTTTCTAATGCAACTAAATTGCAGATTTTTAGATCTATTTACTTACAATATCTTTCTAATCAATGTATCAATATAATTCCTTTGTACTTAACTTTTTATGCTCTATGATGCTGTTCTTTTTTGTCCGTCGGTGTCTGCAGAATCTTTAGCTCTCCTTCAGCTTGATTGATCAGGAATGCATGAAGTTAATCCTTCATCAGTTTCTCTTTAGCATCTTCTATTAGTTCACTCCCCCGTGTATCTGATTGCTTATGGACCACACAAAGAATGAATTATGCTTGTCTCTTAAATAGACATGATATTCCTTAATTCTTGGTTCTTGATTCTTGGCGTAAAAAATAATCCAGCCAAATTAATTTATGGCTTTAACTCCTAATTTATCTCATAGTTATCTTCTTGCCAACTGTGTAAATCATCTTTAAATCACTTACTTAACTATGGTCGAATAAAACAAATCAAACAACCAGTTAAGTCTATCTTTTAGCTCTGCCAGCTAGATATTTTGTCATTTTCTGATCACTTTGTTCTGTCAATCAATTCTACAGTTCATCATCGGTGACAATTGCCAGTTTCATCGATGTTATTTCAGTTAGCTTCAGGATCTTCGTCCGTCAGGCATCATTGGATCTTGCTCATTGGGCAACACCATTTTTAGCTCGTTGGGAATCCTTTGATTCTGCTTTGTCAGGCAATACTATCTTTTGCTTGTCGAGCATCACTGAGACTTTAATCTTTGTCTTTACCGATGGTGTGCACTTCGCCGGTGTATTCTTTCACTTAGTGAATACTTGACTTTTATGTATTGCTGAAAGCATAACCTCTATTCCATTGATTCTCTGAAGTCTTTGGCATTATGTGTATGACCATACAAATGATATCCAGTTGACATCAATGACAATACAAACCATTAGCTGATTTAATGTCTTGCATCATCTTCAACTTAATATAGTCAACCATTTAATCAGTTATATGTCATCAAAATTAGTTATTCGGTTACATTTCCCAACTATTGTATTTGATTGTTTCTTTAATATTTGGGCATTTTAGAGTTGAAGTGAAAAAGAACAATCTGTTTACCAACATAGTGAAATTGAAGCTCGGCAACCACTTCAACATCTTCTTGGGACTTTCACTATTCTTGGAAATAAAACCATCAGTTTTTTTTCTTAATTTGTGCCATAGATCGTCAATCTAAATTGTATTGAATGTAGTTCCCAACTAACTTTCATTTACTCTTGGAATCTTCTAGATCATTGTAGCATCACATTAAATGTGTCCTTATCCTTTTTTACAACAACTATCCCACTCGGTAACATAAACTCACTGCCTAGTAACTGATATTGAACTACTCAGTGTCTTGACTTACTAACACAACCCTTTACTGATAGACTCCTTCTGCTCAATAACATCACTTTTTTAGTTTACCAACTTGACCAAACTTCTATACCGACTTGATAAAGTAGAAAAAAATTATCTCAATAGTACCTTAACATTATTTGATCTTTATTAACTTGCCCAATTAAATCAACTCTAAAATATATGGAAACTTAATATGAACCAAAAATCAATTGCTTGACATCAATGCAAAAATAACAACTCATTTAATCCATCTACAATCATGTATACCTCTAATCTCGGTCTTCATCATCATCACCATTATTTGACTAACAATCTCCCTCTTTGGCTTTGATGGAAACACTATCAATTGATGATGTAACTCTAACATCTCTAATCTTGTCTTTACTCCCTCTGAGTTGTATTTATTTCTTCATCTCCATCTTAATATATTCATGAATTACTTCATACTCCCTCTTTGACAACAATGCCAAAGATACATACTCCTCAAAGTTAGTTTAGGAAGTGGAACATACCTTGCATGTACTGATATCTCATTGCATACATTATGACTTCCCACAACTTTAGGCGTTACCTAAAGTGTGAATACTAGCATCAAATCACAAAATATATATTCTAATAAGTTTTAGAAATGATGTAGCATGCATCTTACTCTAGTGAATATTGGATAGGGGTAGGAACCCTAATTTACCTCTAAGATACTCAAAAGCATCCTTCGATAGTGGCTTGGTGAATATATCTTCTATCTTCTCCTTTGAGTTCACATACTCCAATATCACATGCTTTTCTTGAACTTTCTCTCTCAAGTAATGATACTTGACAGCAATGTGCTTGGTCTTGGAATGCATCATCAGGTTCTTTGATATGTTTATAGTACTTGTGTTATCACAAAATATAGTAATTGGATCAAGAATCTCCTCTTTCATACCTTCAAGTAGTTGTTTGATCCATACAATGTTTGCAAAATTCATAGATGTAACAACATAATCAACCTCACCAGTAGACTGTGATATACAACTTTGTTTCTTACTAAGCCATGTAACTAGTCTTTCTCCTAAAAATAAAGCTCCTCCACTAGTACATTTTCTATCATCAATGTTGCCAGCCCCATCAGCATCATTTTACACTTTCAACTTAAAAGTTCCTCCTTCCTTGTATAGTGGACCAAAGTCTGCAGTTCCTTTTAGATATCTAAATATTCTCTTAACTATAGACATGTGTGACTCCTTTGGATCAACAGACAATATTGCAACAATCTCAATGACATGTGTTATATCAGGTCTACTGTATACAACATATTGTGGCTTACCAATCATTAATGATCGGTAGAGTGTCCAATTCACTTCTTTTGACTCATCTTCCTCTGATAGCTTGCAACCAATAACCATCGATGTACCAACCAGTCTTGAATCATCCATACCAAAGGTCTTTAGGATCTCTTTGATGTACTTTACTTGTGTAATATAGATCCCATCATTTACTTGTTGAATCTGTAGCCCAAGAAAGAATTTAATCTCTCCAATCATGGACATCTGAAATTCATTTCTCATTTCTTTAGCAAAAGATCTGCATAATGTGTTACTGCCTCCAAAAATAATATCACCAACAAATATTTCAGCAATCAAAATATTGTTATTAATATCACATTTAAGATACATATTATTGTTATCACCTGTTCTTTGAAATCCAATCTTAATTAAATAAGCATGTAACCTTTCATACCATGCCCGGGATGCTTGCTTCAAACCATACAATGCTTTGTGTAGTTTGCATACCATGTCCTTGTTAGTATTCTCAACAAATCCTCCAGCTTGCTCAATATAAACTTCTTCTTCAAGAATACCATTAAGAAATGTAGACTTAACATCCATTTGATAAACTTTAAAACCTTTATAAGATGTATATGCTAGTGAATTCTAACTCCTTTTAATCTAGCAACATATAGGTACAAAATTCTCACCATAATCAATACCCTCTTCTTGTGCATACTCTTTGCAAACCAATCTTTCTTTGTTTCTTATTACATCTCCATGCTCATTCATCTTGTTTCTGAAAATCCACTTAGTACTAATAACATTCTTATTTGTACGTCTCGCCATGTGTTATTCTTTTCAATCTGATCTAACTCTTCCTTCATTGCTTTAATCTAGTCTTCATTCTCTAATGCATCATTAACTTTCATTGGCTCAAACTTAGAAATTAAACACGTGTTATCTCTTACCTTGCTTCTTTTCAATACTCCAACACTTTTGTCTCCAATAATTGTGCTCGGTGAGTGGTGTCTCCTCACATAATTTTCTAGAACAGGCTTGGTAGTCGGTGGAACTTCATTTCCATCATTCGGTGGTAGCTCTCTCTGTTCAGCTTTTTCCACGGTTTGTGCTTTCGGTAATGTATCAGGAATCTCATATTGAACATATACAAATTTATGATAATTATCTAGTTCCTTCTTGTTGTCCTAATCATTCTTCTCTGAAAATTCAACAATCCTTACATTCACACTTTCCAAAATTTTGTTCCTAACTTTGTTCAAACATTTATAAGCCTTGCTCTTTGTAGAATATCCTAAGAATATTTCTCCATCTCCTTTAGAATCAAACTTACCATCTCTAGCATCTTTCAAAATGTAGCATCTACTTCCAAATACTTTTAAATAACTCACATTCGGTTTATGATCATACCAAATCTCATATGGAGTTTTGTTTGACCCTTTCTTCACTTGTACTCGGTTAAGTGTATAAGCAACAGCACTGACTGCTTCTCTCCAATATGTTTGAGAAATACCCTTCTCAATCACCAGTGTTCTTGCACAATCAACAATGGATCTCTTCATTCTCTCTGCTATAGTTTTTTTTTTGTGGTGTCCTCGATGCAGACATTTGTCTCTTGATTCCATGTTCATTGCATAATAGTGTAAACTCATTTGATGTAAATTCTCCTCCTCTGTCAGATCTCAAACACTTTAATTTTCTTCTAGTCTCCTTTTCAACTCTTACCTAATACCACTGAAACATTTGGAAAGCTTCAGATTTTTCCTTCAAAAACATGACAAACATCATTCTTGAATAATCATCAACAAACAAAATGAAATATCTATCACCATAGTAGCTTTGAGTTCTCATAGGTCCACATAGTTCGGTGTGCACTAAGTCCAAAATACATTGTGTAGTGTAAGACTTACTTGTAAAGATTGACTTTTTCATTTTACCAACTTGACATTCCTTGCACATGACATTCTTAGGTTTCTCTAATCTCAGTAGACCTCTAACTCTGTTCTTCTTGCTCACTTTGATTAAATTGTCAAAATTCACATGACATAACCTCTTGTGTCATAACCATGCATCTTTAACTTTAATTGCAAACAAACAACTCTGAGTAGAAGTATCAAGATAAAATATATTACCTTTAGATTGTTCTCCAATGGAAATCAGTCCACCAAACTAATCAAATACTTTTACCTTTCCATTCTGAAATTCAAGTTAGCGTCCTGTGTTATTCAGTTGTACCACACTCAATAGATTGTACTTTAGACCTTCAACCCAATACACATAATCACATCTAGTGTTATTCAACATAACTATAGAAAGTTTACCTTTCACATGATATGGAGCATTATTATCAAATCTAGCATATCCTCCATCATGCACTTCCATAGTAATGAACTTAAGTGTATCACTAGTCATATGGTATGAACAACCACTATCTATAATCCATGTATCATTCTTACTTACTTGTGATATTAGATCTTTTTATTCCTTACACTTTTCTTCATTATAATCATCCTTGATAGAAACATAAACAACTTCCTCTCTGTCATTATCATGTGTATCATCATTGGTTAGTCCTTCATTAGCAGTATGACATGACTTCTTACCTTTGTTATTGAAATCTCAAAATATTATGAATTTGTTTTCCTTTTTGTTATCATCTTGGTTTTCTTTCTTCTCTTCAATCTCATTGCCAGGGCATCTAGAAGCAATGTGGCCAATCTTGTTACAGTTAAATAATTTCAAGGGTAACTTACCTCGGTACTTTCCTTTACCTTTATATAATCTTCTAGCTATAAAATCGTCAAAATCTCTTTGATTTTCTTCATCTTCAACATACAGTTCTTCCAACTCACTCTTGCAATTATAAAATCTTTCACTTGCACTACTTGCATAACCATCACTAGGTCTAGAATCTCTAGCATTTCCAATCTTCAAAGATGACATAAATGTAGACTCAATCCTAGAAGTAACAGGTTGACTATTATCAAAATCATTAAGCTCAAATGCAATCAACTTACCAATAGTAGCATCCACTGAAATATATATCTGGGGAATGGATCTCAGTTCTTGTATTGCAAAAAATTGAATAGCATAGGTAGGTAGAATTGTTATCAATAGTTTTCTTGTAACATCTTCCTCTTCAATATTTCCACCAACACCTCTAATAGGATTCACAATCTATTTTAGTCTTGAACTATAGAGTGCAATAGTTTCACCTTCTTTCATTCTCATAGAATCAAATTTTCCTCTCAAGCTTTCAAATTTAGCCTTCTTAACATGTAGATATCTACCATATACTAATGCCATTATGTCCCACATCTAATTTTTTGTATCAAAATATTTAAGACCATTGAACTTCTGATCGGTGAGAGAACATGATATCTCTATCATCACTTGTGTATCATCTTTCATTTATCTTATTTTCTCAAGTTTCAATGTACCAAATGGAGGTGGTGAATACTCATTATTAAGATAGTACAAATCATACTCTCCAATTCTAGATAAATGCAACTTCATTATGTTTTTCCATGTAGAGAAGTTATCCCTATTTAGCTTTGGTGCTTCCCTCTTATACATCTTTGGATCTTTAACTCAAGTCTTTTTAAATTATCTCTTAGAGTACTAAGCTCTGATACCAATTGTTGGTCCACTGAGAGGGGGGGTGAATCAAAAAATTATGACAATTATAACTTCAAAACTTAGCTTTGATTCAACTCGGTAAAAAAAATAGGAACAACAACCGAATCACCAAATAACTTCAATGTAATAAATAGTAACTTGCATGAATATAAACAACTTCCATGTGAAATTATTCAACACATATGACACCAATTTTAACAAGGAAACCCAATTTGGGAAAATCTTTGTGGGAATTGTCACCCACAAATGAAAATACTCTTCTGAAGTATGCTCGTTAAAATCTAATCCTATTAAAGATTACAATGCACATAGTTATATGTGACCCTCTTAGTGGATTTATCTTGGATCTGTTAGGATCTAAACCCTATTAGGAGTTTCTTGGTTAAAGGAATTTGAACACTCTATTAGAATGTCACATTTCTCAAGGATTTACAATAAGACTTGTTAAGTCCACTCAGTTAAGATATTTTCTATTACAAATAAAAATAAGCAACAATGTATAATTGATTTGTTAAACTTGCAACTACCTCTTTTCTTGACTTGCTCCCTTTATGCACTCTCTGTGACTATTGGCATCAAATATCCATCAATCATTGTATTGGACTTAGATTTACTCTTCTTTCTCTTCACTGCTTCACTTGGTAGCACTTCAACTCTTCAACTTGCCAGCCCTTCTAACCATTGAATCCGTCCTTTAAATAGATTCTATTTTTGCCTCTTAATTTCCTTGGTTAGGTATTCCTTCAATCACTCTCAACCATTAGATTAACCTTTTTGAACTTGTTCAATGAATTTGTAACTCGGTAACTGCTTCAGCATCTTCTTGGGACTTGCACTATTCTTGGAAATAAAACCATCAGTTTTGCCACTTAATCTGTGTCATAGATCTTCACTCTGAATTTTCTTGAACATAGTTGCCAACTAATGTTCCTTTACTCTTGGAATCTTCCAGATTGTTGTAGCATCACATTAATGTGTCCTTATCTTTGTTTACAACTGTCCCACTCGATAAGATAAACTATCTTCTTGGTAACTAATATGCACTACTCGGTGTCTTGACCAACTAACACAACCCTTTATCGACAGACTCCTTCTGCTTGGTAGCCTCACTTGTTTATTTGACCAAATTTATGAAACTTCTATACCGACTTGATAAAGTAGAAAATAATTATCTCAATAGTACCTTATCATTGTCTAATATTTATTAACTTATCCAATTAAATCAACTCAGAAAGATATGGAAACTTAATATGAATCAAAAATCAATTGCTTGACATCAATGACAAAATAACAACTGATTTAATCCATCTACAATCATGTATACCTCTGATCTTGGTCTTCATCACCATCACCATCAATTGAGTAACAAGTATCCCCTCCCAGTGTGTCAATTTGATTGAGCAACTCACTTCCCAAAGTGAGACGATGGTAGAAGAAGTTACCAATTCTATTATTCTTTCTCATGTCAGTATGACCTCTACTGTAGGTCTCTTTGTAGATGAAGATGAAGTGTGGAAAACTCAGAAGAAGATAACTAGGCACACAAAGATTAATGTGGGTCTTGATGTCAAGGTTGGAAGACATTCAAAAAGACTAAGGAGGAAGAAATTTATCGCAAGGGAGATTGCCTCTGGTAGGCAATTAACCCTAGACCTTGGTGATACCACAAAATTGTGTCCCACTTTTTGGCCAACTTTGACACTAAAATGAATATTTTGAAAAAAAAACTTCGCTTTCGGACACCTATTGTCGTAAAACCATTAAGAATTTGAAGATGATGTAAAATAGTTCCTTTTAGAATTTTGTTTCTAGTTTATAAATATATATTTTTAAAAAAAATTGGAATTTATTTGTATCCATTTTTCCTTCTCCTTCAAAAATTGTTTGTGTGAAAAAGCAACATTTTCAGGAGTGACACTCACTTTGGTCAACATAACTTTTTTTATAAAACTGATAAGAACATAATTATTTTTAATTTAGGTTTGTAACACCAATATCTAGAGGATCCATTTGGTTTCACTCAATTTGATTGAATATTTTATAGTTTATTGAGCTATGAAGTGACATTAACTATAATTTGGACATAGGTTCACTTGGATCGCTCTAACTCTATCTCTATATATCTAAATTAATTTATGCTTTTTTTTATAGAAAGATAAAATAAATACCTATTTCCTAGATATTTTTCATAATTTTTTCCCTAATTTACTATTTTTCCAAAAGCGTAGAACAAAGAAGTTGCTAAATGGTCAGACAGCCTATGTTTAGTAAAACTTAAAAAGAAAAGTCTTAATAAACTCAATATTTATAAAAATCATAATCATTGGAAATATTTCTCTAAGTACTTTCATATATTATTTGGGTTTGTCCAATGATTTTATTTGATCCCACAAAAAGTTAACGTCAAAGAGATTTTTTGTCAGCATTTTGATGGGTGCAAAGGAGACTCGATTATAGGTGTGAGTGAGGAGTAAAGAGCTTATATCAAAGGGATTTTGATCCAAGAGGATTTTATCTAACCATTTTCAATTTACTCCTTCAAAAGGGAGCTCTCAAGGCTTAAATCATCATATTTTCTTAAAAATGTGTAATTTAAGCAAAAATCAGGATGTTTAAAAAAGTGGGACACACTATTGTGGGACCGCCTTTTAAAAGCATAAGGGTAAGAAATGATGTTCCTTTCTTGGAAAATCAGGGGACTAAATAGTCCCCATAAATAGTATGCTATTAAGCAATATATTTTTTAACATAATATTGATATTTTATTACTTCAGGAGGTTAAAATGTCATACAATATTTTTTCTGAGATGGTGGGAAAACTATGGCCTGGGGCCTCTTTCTTTTATTATGATTCGGTGGGAGATTCAGGAGAGATTGCTATGTTGTGCAACCCTACTAAGGAGGAGGGGGATATTCACATTTTCTCTCAGTACTACTTTGTTGTTACTTTTAAGTTGGAGGATGTTATTTGGCACCTCTTCAATATCTATGCCCTGAACCATCATCTAGGAAGAAGGATAGCTTGGGAGGAGATTACTAATAGTATCATGGAAGACCAAAATGAAATATATATGCTTACAAGGGAATACAAATTGGTAGTAATAATTGAGAGGGGGGGTGAATCAGTGACCTCAAAAATTAATCCTTAAATCAACCCTTCAAACTTAGTACCACAAATTATACCTCTAGTTATCTTCAGTCCTATAAGATGAATGCCTTGAAATACTTATATTAAATTACTACTTGTCAAAATTCTTTGTAAAACCTTCTTCTGTATGTTTATCGATAAGCAGTCTTTCTATTTACCGAAACACAGTAAATAACTAGTGTATACCAATCAATCCAGAATAACTTATGTGAAATGCAAAATAGTAAAGTAAAGTAAACACATAACACATGGATTTTTAATGTGGAAACCCTTTTAAGGGAAAAACCACTGGGACCGGTACCCCAAATTTTCACTCTTCTGAAGTGAGCTCGGTTAAGAGCCAACCATGTTAAAGGTTACAAACACACTATTAGGTGTGACCTTGTTAGAGGATTTAAAATATAGTTTGTCACTTAGTATCTGGAATTTAATGCTACCATCCTTGATCAAACCCTCACTTGGCCTGTCAATAGGTATCAGGCATATCCAATGCTACTTTCTATGATCAAACTTTTTGATACTCCTTAGGATGTATCTCAATTACAAAAGACCTTTAAGTCCTGCTCGGTTAAGAGACTTGATGCTTCAATGGTTAAACTAAAATAGTAAAGTGATATGTTCACACATACAACTTGAATTGCATATTTTCAGATCTATTGTAAGTACATTACCTCTCTGATCAATATAATCAATTCAATACCTTTTCTCCACAATGTTCTGATCTATGATGATGTTTCATTGTTCGTCAGTGTCTGCAGAATCTCGCTCTTTCCTCAGCTTGTTGATCAGGTCTAAATGAAGACTTTCTTCTTCTTCAGAATCTCTTCAGCATCTATTCTCTTTCCACTCCACTTCACCACCTTTGTAATGAATTAGGTTGTCTCTTTATAGACATGATTTTACCATTTCTTGGATTTCTTGATCTTGGCATGATCCACAATTCTTTCCAATTAGATTTAAGAAAAACTCTAGTTTAATCTCGTAAAGATCTTCTTACCAATTGGACAAAGCAGCTTTAAATCCTTTACTTATCTCTGGCTTTATCTTGTCAATTAAAATAATGATAAGTATCAGTTAAGTCTATTTTTAGCTCTTGAAAGCATTTTGTCATTTCTGAACTCTCTGTTCTGTCAGTCAATACTTCAATTAGTCATTGGTGATAACCGACTATTCCATTGGTGTGACTTCAATTATCTTCGGTACCTCCATCTGTCGGACAACACTGTAATTCTATCCATTGGGTTACATTGTGCTTTGCTCATCGGGAAACACTGTGACTTTTCTCATCAGTAATTTTGTGCATTTGCTCGTTGGGTAACATTGTGACTTTTCTCTTTCACTCTATCCGTCGGTGTGCACTCCGTCAGTGTATACAGTCACTTTGTGAATACTTGACTTATATGCATTACTGAAAGCATAGCCTTTCATTCATTGGTTATTTGAGGTCTTTAGTAGTATGTCCATGACCATACAGATTATATCAAGTTGACATCAATGACAATACAATACATTAATTGATTTAATGTCTTGCATGATCATCAACTTAACATCTTCAAATATTCAATCAGTTATAGTTCATCAATCTCTCCCTTTGGCATTGATGGCAACACACTACATTATCACACTATATTATCACTAATACAATATGAAATATAACAATTGAAGTTCGTCAAACTACCAATCTAAAGTACTATAACCGATACAAATATCTGGTCCTCGGTAAGCTTCTCATAACTTAGATTTGATTCTTGCAGCTCTCTTTCTGTCTTCAATCCCTTACTGGATAGATGTAGAATCTTTCTTTTTTTGATGTGTTCTTGTCCTATGTCAAACTCTCTCCCTTTCACTGTTCTCTTTTATTTTGATGTCTCTTGTCAGTAATTATCTTCCTTTGTATGTACTCTCCCTTTCTGGTTACATCTCTCCCTTTGGATAATGTGATGCATATAATCTCTCCCTAATGTATAATCTCTCCCATGAATATAATCTCTCCCTAATGTACTCTCTTCCTGAGGTGATAATGGATATAATCTCTCCCTTTGACAGCAATGCCAAACAAAATATATTTTTTTGACAGTAATGCCAAACAAATCATTTCTATCCATAATATACTCCTTGAATTTCCCAATCCATCAGCAATACAATAACTTTGGTGCTTGGAGTAGATAAATACCTTGTTGTGTATAGATTTATCTTTGAAGTCCATCTCTGTGCTTGCATCAACATGAATGATATTTTGATAATATGTAGGTTGATGCAGCCTTCTAGTCATCTTACTGACCAGTAGCCAAGGGTCTGACCCCTAGTCTTTTTCTCAAGTATTCAAATGCATCTTTGGGCAGTGGCTTGGTGAAGATATTGGCTAATTGTTCCTTTGATTGCACATACTCAAGTATATCCTCCTTTTCTTAAACTTGTTCTCTCAAATAATGATACTTGATAGAAATATGCTTTGTCTTAGCATGCATGAATGGATTCTTGGAAATGTTTATTGCACTAGCATTATCACAATAGATAATTACTAGTTCAATAATTTTCATATGCATACCTTCCAGTAACTATTTGATCCATGCAATATTTGAGCAGTTTGCAGCAGCAACAACATACTTTGCTTCTGTAGTAGACTGAGAGATGCATACTTGCTTCTTGTTGATCCATTTGACAAGTCTGTCACCCATAAAGAATGCTCCTCCAGTTGTGCTCTTCCGGTCATCAATGTTTCTATCCCAATCAGTATCGGTAAAGACCTTAAGTTCAAATTTGCCTTCTCTTCTATACCATAAGCCATATTCCTCAGTATTCTTCAGATATCTTAGGATTATTTTCACAGCAGTCATGTGTGATTCCCTGGGATTAGCAAAAATTCTTGCAACTATTCCTACTTCATGTGCAATATCTGGTCTAGTATGTACAACATACATGAGTTTTCCAATCATTGATCTATACAAAGTTTGATTTACCTCTGATGACTTTTCCTCCTTTGTCAGCTTACATCCAGTTGCCATCGATGTTCCAACTGGTTTGGAATCTTCCATCTTGAATATTTTTAGCACTTTCTTGATGTATTTGGATTGAGTAATGAAAATACCTTCATCTTGTTGCATGATCTATAGACCAAGAAAGAAATTGATCTATCCAAACATAGACATCTCAAATTCTTTTCTCATTTCATTTGCAAATGATTTGCATAGCATATCATTGCCTCCAAATATGATGTCATCAACAAATATCTCAGCAATCAAAATGTTAGCATCAGTATCTTCCTTCAAATAAAGATTATTGTTTTCACTAGTTCTTACAAATCCAATACTTATAAGATAGGAATGAAGTCTTTCATACCAAGCTCGGGTTTCTCATTTCAATCCATACAAGGATTTTTGTAGTCTACATACCATGTCCCTCTTGTCTGGATCAACAAACCCTTCTAGTTTTTCAATGTATACCTCTTCAAGTATTCCATTTAGGAATGTAGACTTGACATCCATTTGGTATACCTTGAATCCTTTACATGCAGCATAAGCAAGTAATATTCTCACTCCTTCTAGCCTAGCAACGGGTGCAAAGGTCTCTCCATGGTCAATTCCTTCTTCTTGTGCATACCCTTTGCATACTATCCTTGCTTTTTTTCTGGTGACTTCTTCATTCTCATTCAGTTTATTCCTGAATATCCATTTTGTACCAATGACATTCTTGTCATCTGGTCTCGGTGCAAGCGTCCGTGTTTTTTTTTTCTCAATCTACTCAATTTCCTCATTCATAGCACTAATCCATTCATTATTATCAAGTGCAGCATTGATAGATTTTGGCTCATAATCACAAATAAGACATCTTGTATTTAGAGACTTACTTATGGTTCTCATACTAGCCTTCTTATCTCCAATGATATGGTTATGTGGATGGTTCCTTTTGACATATCTGGCAAGTATAGGTTCAATTCTTTGTCTATCATCTTGATCATCATTGTTTCCTTCACTCTGATCTCCATCGCTTGGTACATCATCTTGAGCAATATCATGATTGTCGGTATTTGTAGCCTGATGCTCGGGTGCAATA
This sequence comes from Thuja plicata, assembly GCA_018584345.1. Taxonomy (NCBI): domain Eukaryota; kingdom Viridiplantae; phylum Streptophyta; class Pinopsida; order Cupressales; family Cupressaceae; genus Thuja; species Thuja plicata. Next base: position 101,204 of record MU222878.1, read on the forward strand.
ATCTGTTGCTCGGGAGCTCTACATTGTTGGTCAGTAGAGTGTCAGGTTCTTCATTGTAAACAAACCTGTTGTAGTCCTCTGGTTCTTTTGTGCTTTCCTTTTCATTCTTCTCTATAAATTCATCTATCTCTACATATGCACTTTCAACAATTTTGTTAGAGGCTTTATTGAGACATTTATAAGCTTTGCTCTTGGTGGAATACCCTAGAAAGATTCCTTCATCACTCTTGGAGTCAACCTTTCCATTTCTATCATCTTTTAAGATATAACATTGACTGCCAAAAATTTTAAAGTAACTTGCATTTGGTGTATAACCATACCATAGCTCATAAGGTGTCTTTTTTCAATTGTACTTTGTTCAATGTGTAAATAGTAGTACTGACAGCTTCCCTCCAAAATATTTGGGTGATGCCTTTCTCAATCATCAGTGTCCTTGCACATTCAACAATGGATCTATTTCCTCTTTCAGCAATTCCATTTTGTTGTGGTGTTCTCGGTGCAAGGACCTCTATTTTGATTCCATACTCATTAAAAAAGTTAGTGAATTCATATGAAATAAATTCCCCTCCTCTATCTGATCTTAAGCATTTCAATTCTTTACCACTTTGTTTTTCTACCATTTCTTTGTACCATTTAAACATCTTGAATGCTTCAAATTTATCTTTTAGAAATATTATTGTCATCATTCTAGAGTAACCATCAACAAAGAGAATAAAATATTTATCACCATAATAACTCTTTGTCCTCATGGGTCCACATAGGTCAGTATGGACTAATTCTAGAATGGCATCAGATGTATGGGTTTTTCTTTTGAAACTAGACTTTGTCATCTTACCTTTTTGACAATTCTTACACATGATATTGTCGAGCTTAGTCATTGTCGGTAAGCCTCTTACATTTCTCTTTTTGCTTATCTTTATCATGTTGTCAAAGTTCACATGACACAATATTTTGTGCCACAACCATATGTCTTCATTTCTAGCCATTAGGCAAGTGGTGTCAATATCATTCAGATAGAATAAGTTACCTTTTGTCTGCTCACTGGTACCAATCAGACTTCTTGATTTATTGAAGATTTTTGCCTTCTTATTTTTAAATGCTACTCTATGACCTGAATTATTCAACTAAGAAACACTAAATAGATTATAATTCAATCATTTCACCCAATAAGCATTTTCACATTTTATCAGGTTATTCAACATTATAGTTCCTCTACCTTCAACTGGACAAGGTGTATCATTACCCATTCTTACTGAACCACCAT
>MU222878.1:102983-117136 GCA_018584345.1 Thuja plicata
TTCATCAAGATCTTCTTCTTCACTTTCACTATCACTATATTTTCTCATAGTGTGTTTATGACTTGATTTACTTATTCTCAAAGAAGATTTGAATGCAGACTCTATGTTTGGTAAGACACTATTATCATAGTTGTTCATCTCAAATGAAATCAGTCTTCCAATCAAACTGTTTAGAGTAACATTGCTATTTTATATTGCTCTCATTTCTTGTATGGAAGATACCCTAATAGCATAAGTAGGGAGTAAGGTTCTTAGAATTTTACTTACCACTATATCTTCATCTAGTACACCTCCAACTCCTCGGATTTCATTGACTACCTCTTTGATTCTTGTGTTGTACTGTGTGATGTTTTTACCTTCTTTCATTCTAAGATCATCAAACTTTTCTCTAAGGCTTCCTGCCTTGGCTCTCAAAAAATTTGTATCACCACCATGTACAAGAATCAATTTGTCCCACATCTGCTTTGCAATTTTGCAGGTTTTTACATCTTCAAATTCAGCATCGGAGAGTGAGGAAGCAAGCTCTATCATCATGCAGTTGTGCTCGTGCTTATCTCTCATTTGTTCAACTGTGGGTGCTCCTATGGGAAACACATATTCAGTATCTAAGTATTGAGTAACATCATTTCCAATACCTGATGGGTGGAGTCTTATTCTACTTTTCCATGAAGCAAAGTTGTCTTTTTTCAACTTGGGCACATCTCGTCTGTTCATCTTGTGATCTTTAGCTTGAGCTATTAAACTCCCTTTCTAAGCACACAAGATTTGATACCAATTGTTAGTAATAACTAAGAGGGGGGTGAATTAGTGGCCTCAAAAATTAATGCTTAAATAAACCCTTCAAACTTAGTACCACAAATTATACCTCTAGTTATCTTCAGTCCTATAAGATGAATGCCTTGAAATACTTATATCAAATTACTACTTGTCGGAATGCTTTGTAAAACCTTCTTCTGTATGTTTACTGATAAGCGGTCTTTCTATTTACTGAAACACAATAAATAACTAGTGTATACCGATCAATCCAAAATAACTTATGTGAAATGCAAAACAGTAAAGGGATAAAATATCAACACATAATACATAGATTTTTAACGTGGAAACCCTGTTAAGGGAAAAAACACTGGGACCGGTACCCCAAATTTTTACTCTTCTGAAGTGAGCTCAGTTAAGATCCAACCCTGTTAAAGGTCACAAACACACTGTTAGGTGTGACCTTGTTAGAGGATTTAAAAGATAGTTTGTCACTTAGTATTTGGCATCTAATGTTACCATCCTTAATCAATCACTCACTTGGCCTATCAATAGGTATCGGGCGTATCCAATGCTACTTTCTATGATCAAACTTTTTGATACTCCTTGAGATGTATCTCAATTACAAAAGACTTTTAAGTCCTGCTCGGTTAAGAGACTTTATGCTTCAATGGTTAAACTGAAACAATAAAGTGATATGTTCACACATACAACTTGAATTGCAGATTTTTAGATCTATCGTAAGTACATTACCTCTCTAATCAATATAATCAATTCAATACCTTTGCTCCACACTGTTCTATTCTATGATTTTGTTTCACTATTTGTCAGTGTCTGCAGAATCTAGCTCTTTCCTCAGCTTGTTGATTAGGTCTGAATGAAGACTTTCTTCTTTAGAATATCTTCAGCATTTATTCTCTTTTCACTCCACTTCACCACCTTCATAATGATTTAGGTTGTCTCTTTATAGACATGATTTTACCATTTCTTGGCTTTCTTGATCTTGGCATGATCCACAATTCTCGCCAATTAGATTTAAATCAAAACTCCAGTTTTATCTCGTAGAGATCTTCTTGCCAACTGGACAAAGCAGCTTTAAATCCTTTACTTATCTCCAGCTTTATCTTGTCGATTAAAAAAATGATAAGTATTATTTAAGTCTATTTTTAGCTCTTGAAAGCATTTTTTCATTTCTAAACTCTCTGTTATGTCAGTCAATACTTCAGTTAGTCATCAGTGATAACTAACTGTTCCATCATTGTGACTTCAGTTGTCTTTGGGATCTCAATCCGTCGGGCAACACTTTAATTCTATCCATCGAGTTACATTGTGCTTTGCTCATCGGGCAACACTGTGACTTTGCTCATCGATAATGTTGTGCATTTTCTCATCGAGTAACACTGTGACTTTGCTCTTTTATTTTGTCCGTTGGTGTGCACTTCGTCGGTGTATACAGTCACTTTGTGAATACTTGACTTATATGCATTACTAAAAGCATAGCCTTTGATTCATTGGTTCTTTGAAGTCTTTAGTAGTATGTCCATGACCACACAGATTATATCAAGTTGACATTAATGACAATACAATACATTAACTGATTTAATTTCTTGCATGATCATCAACTTAACATCTTCAAACATTCAATCATTTATAGTTCATCACAAATCCCCTATGTTCCTCTCTGAAAAACAAAGAGATCTGATGGATTACACAGACAACATGGGTGATCTTTCTGACTTTGTTGGTAGAATGAGCCTCTTTGATCTAGAACTTAAAGGTAACTCTTTTACCTATCCAAATAATAGAAAAGGTGATAACCTTATCCAAGTTAGACTAGATAGATTCCTTATTTCTTCTTCATGGGACCTAGGACACAACTCCTTTCTTTCTACTCTTCCTAGAATGACTTCGGATCACTACTGTCTACTACTGAAGTGGTTTGAGAAGCCTAGATCTAGACCCACTCCTTTTAGGTATGAAATAATGTGGGCTTCTCACTTGGATTTTAGGGACCTTATCAAGGGGTGGTGGTCTACACTAGTTAGAGGTTCTTCCATGTTTTTTATTGCAAATAAATTAGAGCTCATCAGAATTGATGTTAAAGGTTGGAGTAGGTCCAATTTTGGAGATATCTTTAAGAAAAAAAGGATTTGGGTGTTAAATTGGACTCTCTTCAGCTCCAAATGGTGGCATGGGATCCCTCTTAGTCCTTACACCTTGAGGAGGAGTGTAGGGTTAAATGGAAGGCTTTGTTGACTAATGAGGAGATTTATTGGAAACATAGATCTCGTATTCAATGGCTCAAAGAGGAGATCGTAACTCCTCTTTTTTCCATAGGTTTGTCAGTAAACATAAAAAAGGAATACTATTAGGTGTCTACTTGATGATAATGGAAGGTATGTCTCTGACCAAACTCAAATGGGAATCATTTCCTCTTCTTTATTCATACAATTGTATTCAGAAAGTAATAATGGTTACAATCAAGAGTTGAAGGATAAAATTTTATGCCACCTTCCTCGTTCAATCACAAGTGAAGATAATGATCTCCTCCTTACTCAATTTTTTGAGGAAGAAGTTAAAGCGACTATTTTTTCTATGGGGGATTACAAATCCCCAGGGCCTGATGGATTCCCCCCAACTTTTTCTAGGATTTCTAGGACATTGTCATATTTGATATTACTAGGGATTCTAGGTGTTAGCACTTGCAAATTTTTTGCTAGGTTTCATGTCTTCTTTCCTATTTTTGCAATTTTTTTAGGTCTCTGGTCTAAATACCCTAAGTCTTTATGCAAAAAACCCTTGAAATATGTTGCAAACCCTAGATACGCATGACATGTTATGATTTTGCATTACTTTTCAAAGCCACTTAAAGTCTTTTGATTCATGTGCGTTTAGTGCCCTTCCTTTATCTTTTAATATCCCAACCAGGACCGAACATTCCTTTTCTTTCAATGACTTAGTGCAGATCTTTATCTCCTGCTCTCGCAATGAAATCAAATATGCTCTTTTCTCTTGGAGATTTCATGCAGGTCGTAGATCTTTTCCTGATCATGTAGTTCATGTTAGGTCATGAGATAAAGTCCAAGTTAGCTATTTCTGTGGGAGATTCAACGCAGGCCGTTGATCTTGTTAAGTACTTTCCTTCATCGTGTGGTCTGCGCTTAGTCTCAAAATAAACTCTGAGGTTAAGAAATATTCTTGCAACTTGGAGATCTCTTCAGTCGCGTAATCTCCAGATGAACTTGGGGTTAAGACAAGGCTAGTTAAGTTATTCAGCGACTCAGAATCTAGATTTTTTATGCGAGTTAAGGTTAACTGGCTAGGGTTATGAATTTCCTTCAGTCACATGATCTCTAGATTGATGGTTGAATCAGGTAAAGTTAAGGTGGGACAGACATGTTTAAGTCATAACCATTGATGGAAATTTGATTTGGGGCTGGCGCGTCATCTCGCATTGAAACGGTCAAGTAAAAATTTATGCAGAGATTAAGCACAAGTCACTGATGGAGATTTGATCGAAGGGCTTGTGAGTGATCTCGTGATGTGACCCGAGTTAAGGAAAGTATCTCGTGACTTCAAGTTTCTCTTTAATCGTGCAATCTCATAATGAACCCATGGTTTTCCAAATCAGGTTGAGTTATTTAGTGATGTCTCTTTGCTGAGATTTGACTCAAGTTAAAGTTAAATTACCAAGGTTATGTTTTTTCCTTTAGTCGCGCAATCTCTAGATAAGATCCTAGGTCAAGTTAAGCCAAGATGGATTATCCAAGATCAAATTTGAACCATCCATATAATGTTGATCTTATGGTTGGCGCGTGATCTCAGAAAGAAATGAGCAAGTATAGAAGTATTCAGAGACTTGGCGAGGATAGTAGATCTTGATCTGATCGTGTGAATGGCGTGAAGTCTCTGAATAAATTCTATGGTTAAGAAACATTATCGTGACTTGGTGATTCTCTTTAGTTGTGTAATCTTGGAATAAACTAAGGTTGTGATCAAGTCAAGTAAAGTTAAAAGTTGGCTAGCCAACATCAAATTTGAGTCATTAATGTAGTGAAGATCTTGTGGTGTGTACATAATCTTGTAATGTTTTTCTAATGTCATGGAAAGTCTTGAGATTCAATGTAGGACATTGATCTTGTTAAGTACTTGCCTTAATCTTGTGTCATGCACTTAATCTCAGAATGTGACTAGAGTTAGCCAATGGATTCAGCAACTTGGAGATAAGAAGAAATTGAATGACCAGAGTTCAAGACTAATTCAAAGAAGGTTAAGGGCCGAGGTCATAGATAAAGTAAAGATCAGATAAGTTGAAAAAGATCGTGCGGTGAGCGTGAAGCCTTGATGCAAAAATGATCGTGATCTATTCTTTGAGGCATTGTGCCTGTGTGCCACCTGTCCAAGATCAGATTTGAAATCCTGGGTAACCTAAAAAGAATCTACTGCTCTGTTTTAAATTATAAGAAAGTTTAAATCTGGGTTGTCGATGGAGTTTTCCATGTCGCTTGGAGCCATTTAATGACTTTTGAAATATTGGAAAGACTTTCTCAGGTTTTCTAAGTGGTGATCTATGTCGTCTTGCTGCAGAGAGTTTAATGGATTGATATGATCTTCTGGGCTATATTTTTACACCTGTTGGATACCGTATGGAGGAGAGGTTGATGTTTATGAGCGCATTTAATCAGAGATTATCTTTTTATGGTTTCTATTAGCATGTAAATAGTATTTTAAACCCTTGGATTATCCTATTTTTTTCTTCGCCATAAATAAGGAGTGGTCTCAGAGTTTTATAATTCAGATTGGATCATATTTTTAGGAACTTGAGCTTTACCATAAAAGGTAGTTGACTTCCTACAAATCTAAAGGGTAAAATTTCATGAGATAATAAATGTAGACAAGATATTCCATCTATTATTCCTTTTATAGGACATGGTTCTTTAGTTTCCCAACAATTTGGTGGCTAGATCAGATTTCTTACAGACTAGAGCATGGAATGTTTTACTAGAATGGATGACAGAGCTACTTGGATTGTGGAAATTAATTTAATGTTCTTTGTCATGTAATATTTAATGAGTTTTATCCCTAACCCTAAATTATCTAAAGCTTGTTGCAGCCCTTGGATTATAAAAGGACTTCCAAGATCATTTAGTAGAGGTTGGAAATTTTGGGGCAAGTAATACAGGCATTAAGTTATTTACTGTTTCAAGTGAGTATAGCAGATGTATATCTAGAGAGTATTATCATAAGAATAAGAAAGTTGCAGACCTTTTTCATCTATTGAAGTGGTATATATTTTGAAGCATTTTGGAATTGAAACTGGACTCTTTGTACTTAATACAGTATTTCTGATTCAACTCTCTCATTTTTGCTTGTCTCTTGAGTTTTGAATCTTCTGGTTCACTGCGTAGAATTTCATTATGTATATGTTTCAGTGCATAGTTTTTATCAAGGATAAAATTAAAATATTCTTTGGATAAGACATAGACTCTTTGAGTTTGTCTATATAAGGATTAATAAGAAGTGTTTGAACTAGAGTTATCTGCATTTATGGTTTTGAAGTCCTTGACAATAGTTAGTTTCTTTATCCTGTATTTGAACTAGAATCATTGCCCAATAGATAAAGCACTGGTCAGTAATCAGTATTTTCTATTTTGAAACATATCTGAATATACTTGGCTATATTCTTCCCTATCAAAAACATCAAAACCATTCTAGCCCCTTTAAGTTTTGTGGTTTTTGGTTGTAGTCCTACATGGTAGAGAAGAGTCACTGAGTGAGTGGTTATCATTTCATACTTTCTTTCCATTAATATGTTGTAATCATCTAGAGTTATAGTGAGTTGTGAAAGTTAAACCTTTGTCTGGATTAGGTGCACCCTACCTTGGTTTTGTAGAGCCAAAAGAGTAGAGGGCAGCCTTTTCCTACAGTTGGTCCAGTTACCTTTCAGAGCTCTCATACTTGGAATTAACCATTCCTAATATTAGTCTCAAGGTATATTGCTTGCTTCTATAGCATAACAGTTTTAAATAGAAACACTAGGAATTTCTTAAGGATCGACAAGATTCTGGGAAAATTGAATGACACCTACATCGTCTTTGTCCTTAAAAATCAAGCTCCTAAGTCTATGAATGACTTTAGACCGATTAGTCTTTGCAATACCATCTACAAGATCTTCACTAAGATTTTGGTGAATAGACTTAAACCTCTCCTTGACAAGTTTATAAGCCCCAATAAAAAGGGATTCATCCTGGGTAGAAAAATCCTTAATGTTGCAATTACTACTCGTGAGATTATTCACTCTATGGAAAAGTGTAAGGAAGTTGGTATGGCCTTTAAGCTAGATATTGCAAAATATTATGATAAAGGGAATTGAAAAATTTTATACAAAGTGTTGTTAAAGCTTGGCTTCAGTCAGAAGCTTGTGGATATCATTTGTGAGTGTGCTGAAATAGTGAGATTTTTTGTGTTGTTCAATGGTGTGCCTTGGGAAGATTCAAGGTGAGTAAGTGATTGAGATAGGGTGACCCCTTGTCCCCTACCTTTTCATTATGATTGATGAGGTTCTTGGTAGTAGCCTAATGCACTTATCTACTATTGGAAGAATCACAAGTGTTAAGCCCGCTTCAACTCTTCCCCCTTCAGTTTTACAATAGTATTTCGATGACATATTCTTCTTAAGAAAATATTTTGTTATTGAAGCTAGGGAATGGAAGATGCTCCTGGATAAGTATTCTACAGCTTCAAGTCAGTGTATCAATTATCATAAAAGCATATTTTTATTCTTTAACACTAATCTGGATCAGCATGTTAAAATCCTTGATATCTTGGAATGTCAGTCGACCAACCTCTCTTGCACTTATATTGGGCTTCCTCTTACTGTCAAGGAGGTTATGATGGCTTTTTGGAATTCTATTTTGGAGCGTACTCAAAATAAATTGATCGACTGGAAGTAAAAATTGTTAAATAGTGAAGGTAAACTTCAGCTCCTCACTGCTTCACTCCAAGGGATTCTGGTGTATTTCTTGTCTCTATTTAAAATATCTAGATCAATAGATGAAAAATTGTAGAGAATACAACATAATTTCTTATGGACTAGGATGGATGATAAAAAATGTATGGCTTTAGTTAATTGGGACATGGCGTGTCTGGATAAATAGATGGGGGCACTCGGAATACAAAAATCAATCAGGTTAAATAAAATATTAAAGGAAAAAAATGCTTCGAAGCTAGTGAATGGAGTTGTTGATTGGTGCAAGATTATGGAGGCCAAGTACCTGTTAGAATAGTCCCAAAGGATAACTGAGAGGGGGGGTGAATCATTTATCAGTTACTTTAAATATTTTATTTTCTTAGATATCAATTAACATAAAGTAAATGCACATTCAGATAACATAATAGAGAACACAACAATTTGGTTACGGGGAAACCAAATAGGTAAAAACCCCAGTGGGAATTAGCACCCACAAAGAACTGTACTTGAGTATAATTATCCCTATTAGGAGATCTTTCAGCCCTGTAAGGAGTTGTTCTTTACAATGCAATAAGTACAAAGACATGGTTAAAGGTCAGACCCTATTAGGATTCTTTTACAAGTAACCCTGTTAGGAGTGAGGACTCACTGTCCAAAAGCTCACTGCTAAAATGATGAAGGCTGCAACCTTCCGTAGAACAGATATACACTATATCTGATAGATGAAATGTTTGAGTAGACCTGTTGTCTTGATCAGTTCTTGTGTGTTGTATACTTCCACTTCTTCTTCACATATATCTTTTCTTGATGAATGAAATGTCTCTACTGTCCCAAAATAACAGACATTATGTCCTGCACTTTTTCTGTCTTTATTCTTCTCATTCACACTTGGCGTTTATCAATTGAACTACTATAAGTATGTTATCCAAAGGATGTGATCTTCATTGGCTCTAGGAGTCCCTTTAATACTTCTTTAGTTGGCCACAACATCCACACAACCTAATTAGAAACACGCAACTCATACTGAATAGACGCGACGCTTCACAAAGTTGGCTTCACCAAATTAACTTCAACTTCACAATTATGATAGAACATGTTTGGCACCTTTAGATAATTATCTTTAACTCATAACTAAACATGAATACAAACATGCATATCCCAAAGATAGGTGCAACTCAATAAATAATGTAATTACGTCGGCTCTTCACAGATAGTCTTCAATCTCTGTAACTGCCATAACTGATTAACATAACTCTACTGAAACTTCATATCTGACTCGGTGTGAATGCACATAGCATCTAAAACATGTATACACCATGGAAATGAACACGCATAGCTCCAGAACATCTGTACTGATAATTGCATATAGAACACTGTTGTATATTATATATTGTCATCAATGACAAACATACAATCAATTATTTGCACATAAGCAAATCTCCAACAATCTTCCCCTTTGACATTGATGGCAACATATGATATCATCAACTCAAAGTGTCTTCCTTCTTTTTACAATTTTCTCAATATCCTCATCAAAACTTCCTCTTCGCTGCACAGGTACTACTCCAGAAGTAGAGTAGTCAACCATTCATCAGTCACCAAGGACTGATGTTCTTGCTGCAAATTCTAATCAGACTCGGGAAAGGGAAATACTCCCAACTTCTCCCTGAGATACTCAAAAGTATCTTTTGATAATGGCTTTGTAAAAATATCTGCTAATTGTTCTTTAGTGCTCACATAATCCAACTTTACTTCTCTTTCTGCAACGTTTTCTCTTAGAAAATGGTATTTGATCTCAATGTGTTTTGTCTTTGCTTGCATCACAGGGTTCTTTGACATATTGACAATACTAGTGTTGTCACAGTGAATAACAATAGGATAATCAATCCGAATACCAAAGTCTTTAATCATCTATTTGATCTAAACCATTGTTGAACAATTCAATGTTGCTGCAACATACTCAGCTTATGTTGTTGACTGAGAGATACAATTCTACTTTTTACTTGTCTAAGTGACCAATCTGTCTCCAATAAATATTTCTCCTCCTAATGTACTCTTTCTATCATCAACACAACCTGCCCAATTTGCATCTGTGTACACATGAAGTTGTATATTCTCTAAGATAGGATACCATAAACCATAGTCAATAGTCCCTTTTAAGTATCTAAATATTCTTTTTATTGCCATTAGGTGATTTTTCTTGGGTTCGGCTGCAAATCTTCCAACAATGCCAACTGCATTAGAAATATCAGATCTAGATTGAGTAAGATATATGAGTTTTCCAATCATAGACTTTTATAGGGTCTTTTCAACTGTTGTGCAATCGTTATCTTTAGAAAGCTTGCTTCATCTTATCATGGGGGTGCTTACTGGTTTGCAATCTTCCATCTTGATAGTCTTCAATATCTCCTCACATACTTAGAATTATTTATGAATATGTCTTTGTCTGTTTGTTTTACATTCAATCCAAGAAAGTATTTGATAGGTCCAATCATGCTCATTTCAAATTCACTTTTCATTTCTTTGGTGAATTTTGCACTAAGTTTGTCATTACCTCCAAAGATAATGTCATCAACAAAAATAGCAATGAGTAGTAGTCCTTCATCTGTCTCTCTTATGAATAAATTACAGTCTGTTGTTCCTTTTCTGAATCCTATCTTTGTTAAGTAACCATCAAGTCTCTCATACCATGCTCTTGGGGCATATTTAAGTCCATAAAGTGTTTTCTTTAATCTGCATACCATGTCTGGTTTATCTAAAATTTTGAATCCTTTAGGATGCTCTATGTAGACTTCTTCCTTCAAGTCACCGTTCAGAAAAGCTGACTTGACATCCATTTGGTATACCTTAAAGTTCTTGAATGTTGCATAGGCCAAAAACAACTTGATAGCTTCAAGTTTTCTCACAGGGGAAAATGTATCAGTGTAGTCTGTTCCTTCTCTCTGTGCATATCCTTTACATACTAATCTTGCTTTGTTCCTTACCACTGTTCTTTCTTCATTCATTTTGTTCCTGAATATCCACTTTGTTCCAATCACGTTCTTGTCATGAGGTCTAGGGACCAATTTCCCTATTTCATTCTTGATTATTTTATCTAATTCTTCTTGCATGGCACTTTTCCAATATGAATCTTTGCACGCATCTTCAACACTTAAGGGTTCAATCTGTGAAAGTAAGCATACCTCTTCATCAGTGGTTGAACCTTTTTCTCTAGATCTTGTCATGAATTTTGCGCTCTGATCTCCAATGATATCTTCCTTAGAGTGGTATTTGGATGTGTATCTTGAGTTCTTAGGAGTGATACTTTCATCTATAATATGTGATTCTTTTTCACTTGGTTCAGGATTGTTACATGAAACATCAATACAGTCAAACATTTCTTCAATAATTGTGTCCTTATTGATGGGTCTGGGCTCATCTTCAATCATGGGAGCATAGTCATAATGTCTTTCTTGAATCATAAACTTCTCATCAATCTTCACATGAGTGCTTTCAATGACCTTCTTTAATCTTAGATTACAACATCTATAGGCTTTGCTTTTATTAGAGTAAACAAGAAAAATACCTTTGTCGCTTCTAGCATCAAACTTGCCAATGCTATCATCTCTCTTGATGTAGCACTTGCTTCCAAATATTTTGAAGTATTTTACAGTAGGTACATTACCAAACCAAATTTCATAGGGTGTCTTGTTTGCGCCTGGCCTTAATTGTATTCCATTGATAGTATAGACTTCTGTATTGACCGCATCTCTCCAATAAGTATGAGCAACCTTTCCTTCAATCATGATAGTGCTCATTGTGTCAAGTATTATTATGTTCCTTCTTTCTGCAATCCCATTCTGTTGAAGGGTTCTAGGTGCACTTAAATTTCTCTTGATTCCATGTTCTTCATAGTAATCATAAAACTTGTCAGAGGTGAATTCTCCTCCTCTATCAGATCTCAGACATTTTATCTTTAGTCTAGATTCATTCTCAACCTTAGCTTTGAACACTTTGAACTTCTCAAAAGCTTCAGATTTGTCTTTTAAGAACACAACCCACATCATCCTTGAGAAATCATCAACAAACAGAATGAAATACCTTTCTCCGTAGTAAGATCTTGTTTGAGTAGGTATGTATGTATCAGATCTAATTTGTTTTCTACAGAGTCTTGTTTTCTCCTAAATGAGGTCCTCACATGTTTCCCCATCACACATTCCCTACACATGGTATCAACTGGTCTTGCAATACTTGGAAGATCTCTTACTACCTTTACATTACTTATCTTGACTATGTTGTCAAAATTGATATGACAAAGTCTCTTGTGCCATAGCCAATTGTCATCCACTTTTGCAACAAAACAACTTACTTCTAAATTGAGCTGAAAAACATTACCTTTCGTCTTTTTTATCCTGATGCAATCATGTCTCCTTCTTTGTTGTTAATGATGCACTAGTTGTTTTTGAATTCCAACTGATATCCTTTATCAAACAACTGTCCAACACTTAGTAAGTTATGATGTAAAACATCAACATAAAGAACATCATCTATTTTATTCTTTCCATATAAGGTGATAGAACCTCTACCTATGATGGGTTTGGGAGTGTTATCTCCAAATCTAATCATGCCACCTTTGTATTTTTCCAAATGTACAAATCTATCTTTGTCTCCTATCATGTGGTGTGAACATCCACTGTCAATGATCCAGTCAGTTTTGATATTAGCTTTTGAAACTAATGCAAACTCTTGTTCTTTTTCTTCATCTTCTTTGTCAATTTCTTCAAGCATCTTTTCAATGTCTTTAATAGCAACGAAACCAATTTCATCTTCTCCTGAATCATCATGAATTACACCATCTTTAGCATGATAACATTCCTTAGTGTACTTGGGCTTGTAATCTGATCTGAACTTCTTGACTCTTGTAGGACACTTGGATGCAAAGTGACTAACTTTGTTGCATGAAAAAAATTTGAATGGTAGTTGTCCTTCATATTTCCCTTTACCTTTCCTTTCTTTCTTGGCAATCATAGAAATGATTTCTTCTAGTTCTATATCCACTTCATTATTACTAGAGCTAGTTATGGATTTCTTGTTGTGGACTGAGGCTTTGAAAGCTGTCTCACTTTTGGGTTCTGTCTTCAATCTTGATATCTCAAATGTAGATATTTTGCTGATCAAAGTCTCTCTCTTGAATTCTTTTGAAAATTGCATAGTCTCATCTAAGATATTGATCTTTCTCTCATAGTCTATTGTTAGTGTGGTCATTACATTTTCCATTATATTTTCCTCTGAAATTTCTCCACCATGGTTCCTGATACCTGAAACTGCTTCATTAATTCTCTGATTGTAGGCTTTGATGTTTTCTTCAGGTAGCATCTCTAAGTTGTTGTACCTTTTCTTCCATGTCTTTTTGCGCGCATTCTTTGCTTGGATGTCTCCTTCAAACATATCTTCTAAGTATTTCCAAATAGAGTATGCTTTATCTATCTTCTTGATCTCAGAAAATTCACTGTCGGATAGGGCACTGATTAGGGCTTCTTTGGTGATTGCATTATTAGTGAATACTTCCTTTTGTTTGACTGTAGAGTCTTCTTCTATAAGGTCTTTCAAGGTGGTATCTTAAATGTCTTGAGTGGCAATCTCATAGATCTCAAATCCAACGCACTGAAGATGAATTATCATTTTGTTCTTCCAATCAAGATAGTTTTCTCCATCAAACTTAGGACTCTCTTTCCTGAAGTATGCCATCTAATCTACCTTAAGCTATTAGGCTTTCTCTCTAAGGCACTTGGCTCTGATACCAATTGTTAGAATAGTCCCAAAGGATAACTAAGAGGGGGGGTGAATTAGTTATCAGTTACTTTAAATCTTTTCTTTGCTTAGATATCAATTAACATAAAGTAAATGCACATTCAGGTAACACAATAGAGAACACAACAATTTGGTTACAAGGAAACCAAATAGGTAAAAAACCCGGTGGGAATTAGCACCCAAAAAGAACTGTAATTGAGTATAATTATCCATGTTAGGAGATCTTGCAACCCTGTTAGGAGTTGTTCTTTGCAATGCAATAAGTACAGAGACCTGCTTAAAGGTTGGACCTTGTCAGGAGTCTTTTACAAGTAACCCTGTTAGGGGTGAGGACTCACTGTCCAAAAGCTCACTGTTAAAATGATGAAGACTACAACCTTCAGTAGAATAGATATACACTATATCTGATAGATGAACTGTTTGAGTAGACCTCTTGTCTTGATCAGTTCCAGTGTGTTGTATACTTCCACTTATTCTTCACATAGATCTTTTATTGATGAATGAAATGTCTCTACTGTTAGAGTAGTCGAGTGTTGCTAATAATTAAATCAGTTAATTATTAGTTATCTACTCTTAGCTTAAGTTAGACTTAGGCAACTTTCTATTTTCTGAGAGTTTCCTTTTTAGGGCTTCGGTATCC
>MU222879.1:46706-58831 GCA_018584345.1 Thuja plicata
AGTTTATTGAAATTTTTAAAGGAAGTTAAAAGTTTTATTTTGTGTATGATTACTAATTCACCCTTTATCTTAGTAATCACTGCACTGCAATAGTAAAGTGGATTCTTAGGTATTTAAGAGGTACAACAACTTAGTCCTTATGTTTGTGAGGGTATCGTTCCACTCTACAAATCTATGTTGACTCAAATTTAGTAGTAGATATTGATAATAGGAGGAGCACTATAGGGTATGTTTTTTAATAGTAGGCGGCATGGTGATTAATTGGATTTCTAGATTGAAAAAGGTTGTACCACTTTCAACAATATAAATGGAATATGTTTCTTCCACAAAGGCTAGTAAGGAGATAATTTGGTTACAAAAGTTCATGGAGGAGTTAGGAAAGACACAAGAGCATGATAGGTTTTATAGTAACCGTTAGAGTGTGGTTCCTCTTGCAAAGAACTCACTCCTTCACTCCAAGACCAAATGCGTACAACTTTAGTACAATTTTGTATGCTTAGTTTTGGAGGATGGATTGTTAGAATAATTTAGGAAAGTTAAGTACTAAGAGGGGAGGGGTGAATCATTACTTTTAAAACTTTTAACCATACATTTTTTATCATTTACCGAGCTGAATACATTTCATAATATGTACATAAAGTAAACATTCCAAACCATAAAATATGTAAAACACAACACATAGATTTTTGGTCATGAAAAAATCCTTTGTTAGAGGAAAAACTATGGTGGGGATGACACCCACAATCCTCCACTACTTCAGTATAAAGGTTTCTTAGTTAGAGCTATTTCTGATAGCTTACCCTATTAGGAGCATTTCACTCAGTTAATAGTAAAAAATACTTATTTAGTCTACCTTGTCAAAGGATTTTACAATCTCCAATCTAAGAGATGTGTCTGGTTAAAGGATTGACCAAGTATAAAGAAATTTTAGGGCCTACCCACAGATGGGATTTGTACTTCTCTGATTAAAAAAAAATCAATACAAAATTTCTGATAGTAATGCATCAATCAAATGTTGTCCAGAATCATTATGCTCTATAACTCTGTTACCTTTTTCTGCACTCAGTAGCTTAGTATCATAAGCTTTGCTTCATTCTGCATACATATTCTTTTCCTCTCTTTTCTGACATTTCTTCAAATTAAATACCAGCAACATCGTCATCAATCTTATCAACAAATTCTTCTCATTCTTCAGATTGATCTCTTATACAATTTTCAGATAGTTCACTGTGACTAAGGCAATTAACCAGATCTTAGGGAAACATAAAAAAATGGTGGAGATTAAGTGGTTAAACCTAGGTTACATCTCCAATGTTGTTTTCCTTCTAAAACTTCATTGGTGAATCTACCTCATGATCCTATCTAATCATGTGTTTGGAGTCCTAATGAATCGAATAACTCTTACCTCGAATTCTATGCAACGCTTCCTATTCGGTGTACAAATCCAATGTATCTAATTTTAAATGAGATGTCAACTCTAGAATTCTCTTTAAACATGCTTGCACTTACGCAATAACTTTGTTCTCTGTTCTTTGTGTCTATGAGTGCTCGGTAATTATCTTTGCATGACTCGGTATATGTAGCTTGCTCGGTGCTCAGTTGTTGTCTCGGTTGCCTTTATATCCCCCTGTACTATATATATCCCCCTTTTTTATAAACATGCCAAAATATTACCTACTTAGTCTTGTCTTCTAGAGGTATCTTGTCAAAAATGTGTTTATATTTAGCTTTTGCATCAGCTAGGCCTGCCTCCCATGCATCCTTCAGTGTTTTAATAACCACTATTTTAGTAGAAACATCTATTTCCATACCAATAATAGTATCTAATGAACTACCATCAGGAGTGACAATTAAACATTTGGCTTTCTTCAATTGATTCTACATAGACTCCATGTGGGGAATGAGTGTAGCTTGTAGCTCTAGGAGTTCTAAGCTTAGGCTGTGTTCTTCATTTTTGATCTCTTTCTGCTTTCCCATTAAATTTTTAATCTTTGAGTAATAGGCCTGTAGAGATCCAAGCTCGGCTGAAATTCTCTTCAGCTAATCAGTCAACTCTTGTTCAATAGATTACTCTTTCTCCTTTATCTCTTTAAGGAATTGGGAAATGGAACAAAATTGCTAAAATAATAAGAGAAAATCAGATAATTTTTTCTCTATATTAGTACATGCTTTCGAAAGAGATACCTTGTCTAGTCCAATACTCTTTAAAATATTTTTAGTCATTTTGTGTTCCATGTTCTTCTAATGAAATTTCATCATGTAGTCGGTTGTTTCTTTGTTCGGTTCTTGCACTTGTTTAACTAGATCTGCCACTTGATCAACTATATTTTCCTCTTCATTTGTTGTAGCATTTGGCACAATCTCTTGGAGCAATTTTTTGACATCTTCCAATACAATATTTTCTTTCTTCTTCTGAAGTGATTTCTTTTGTATGGCCTTGAGTCTTACTAATTCAACACACTCTTTCATGGCATCAGGGTCCATATTAGCTAACTCTACTTTGGGTATTATGATCGGTTGGCTCATATCTATATATTTCCTCTTCTTTGATTTATTCTTCTTCTTCTCCTTAGTTATCATACTATCACTAATAGATAATTTTTTTGAAGGGGGTGCATTTAATGCATCAAATACACTTTCTTCTTTCATTTCTTCTTTCTTGTATGTTCCTTTAGTTATCAATGATTCTTCTTTCTTTTCCTCTTTTTTCTCTTCTATTTTCTCTTTTGTCTTTTTCTCTGTATCATGTTTTTTCTTATCTTCTTCCTTCTATTTTTTTTATTTTTCTCTTCCTTTTGTTCTTCATGTCTATCCTTTGTCTTATCATTTGCTTATTCCATAGGAGTTTCACTGACTTGCTCTTGTTGCACTGTAGTTTCCTCAAAAGAAGGTGCCTCAGTTTTCTATTCTGTGTTGGGCTCGGTGGCCTTAGGCTCCTTAGTTTCTCATTGTTCTTTTTCCTTAGGTGGTTCAATACCTTTCTCTTCATTATCGGTTTCCATATTAGATATTCTGATATCAACAAACAAATACTCGTTGACTTGTTCTAGATCTTCTTCCAATATTTTTGCATCAATAAAATCAACAATATCCATTTGTTTAGTCTCTGCTTCCTTTTCCATCATAACTAATGACCTTATGGCAAGACATATTGTCAATTAGTGCCAAAATACTTAGTCATCACAGTGTTGACCGGGCCAACAGTGCAACCTGAGAAGTTACATTGTAACTTGACAAGTGGCAGTGTCAACCGAGTAGACAGTCGTAATCAGTATTACCCAAGTGATTAGAGTAGCCTGAGTACATAGAGTATCCTGAGTGCCAGAGCTTAGTATGTTGCCTGAGTGACAATTAATGCCCGAGTGCCAGTATATTTCTTGAGTGGATCATTGGACCCGAGTGCCAGTTTTGGGCTGACATAGCTTATATTGTTAGATATTAATTTATCTTATGCAAGCCGACTTACAATTGCAATTGGTTTGGATAAGGTATAAATATAAATTATTATTTTTATCCAAACAGTGCGTGAATATAAGTGTAGAAGCATGTATGCGAATATGAAGAGACAGATTGTTTAAGAGGCTACAACAGTATAAAGAACATCAGAGACTCATCCATCACATTCAGGTGATTAGTTTATATCATTGGATCTTATTCAACAAATCAGAGTTGTATTGAAGATCATCTTCTGTTTCATCCTAATAGGTGCATCAACAAAATCCTCTAACAAGGTGGACTTAATAGTCCTTTACAAATATCCTAACAGAGTTTCATTACTTAATTGTATTGTATTAAATCCTTTCAAAATGTGGACCTAACATTCCTTATTTCTCCTAAAAGGGAAGTCTATCTGAAGTGGTCAATTGTAAGCATTAATAGGATAAATTTATACTACAGTAATAAATCTTGTGGGTACCAACCCCACCCCAGTTTTACTTTCTATTTGGAAGGTTTCTGGGTAACCAAATATTGTGTCAAGTGTTGTGAATGTTTTATTTCTTTTCATTTCATGCATGCAATCAGACTGAATAATCTAATAAAATATAAAAGGATTAAGTTTTATTGGTTCCTGATTCACCCCCCCCCCTCTCTGTCACTCAACCTCTACATATTTCCAACAATTGGTATCAGAGCTGAAGGTTCTCTTTATAGAATTTTAACAACTTGAGCAAAGATCAGAGGCAATGGAAATATAAAGACTGCAGAAAGCCATTGAAAATGAAAAGATAGATCTACAAGTGGCCATGGATCAGATCAAAAAACTCAAGGAGTAGCTGTCTCTTTCCCTAAAAAGAAGAAAGTATTTAGCAGTGCAAATTAATGACACAAATTACATAGAAGAAAGAATTGAAGACTTTTGTAAAGAAAGAAGTTCCAAAGAAGCAGATGCATCAATTAAAGACCTACTTGCAAATAATCTCAATCTACATGAAGAAGTCTGAAAATTGAAAAGAGAACAAGAAATTCATTTAGTTAGAGTATGTGAAGTCATAGAATAGAAGAGTCAAGAAAGAAATATCTGATAAATGGCACAAGAAGATAAAATATTGCTGAGTACAAGATTATAAGAAAAAGAAAAATAAATCCATCATTTATCACTTCAGCAAGCAGATTTGATAAATCAACTCAATAATATAAATCAATAAGTTATCGATCTAAGGACATAAAATGAAAGACTGCATAATGATCTCAATACTGAAAAGGAAACCAATGAGAGTATGATGAATTCATAGGGAAGCATGGATCAGTTGACAGAGAAAACTTAACTTAGACATCATGGAAAAACTAGATTAGGTTATACTAATCAAGGTGAATCCGCACAACAAGGAACTCAAATGAACATCAAACCTACTTGTGATAATTGTGGCAAGTTAGGGCACATAGAAAACAAGTGTTGGAGAAATGGGAAATCAAAGTTTAATGGTAAATGCTACAGATGCAATAAACATGGACATAGGGCAAGTGAATGTACTAAGAAAACTAAGTTTGAAGAAAAATGTTTCAATTGTAACAAACAAGGTCACAAATCCTCAGAGTGCAGAACTAAGAAATGGAACCCTACTAAAAAACTAGCTAAAGCAATTTTTGGTTGGGATTACAAAACATGGAGTAGATGTTATCACTGTGGTGAATATGGGCATATTGGTGCAAATTGTGTAAAGACTCACCTTAGGAAAAGGAATCCTACTAAGAGATGTTATGTATGAATAGAGAAAAAGTGGATACTGGTTTTGACAAAGGCAAAGAAAAAGTCTCAGAACTCAGATGAGTCAGGAGTGGGTAAGGAAATCTTCTGAAAGTTTAGATCAAAAAATTGAAGGATCGAATGGCACCCGAAGAAGTGAATTGGGTGGATCTACCATCTCTGAATAAAAATACAAGGAGACTACTAGAACTGTGCATACAAGGCATCCTACATTAGTTCCAGACATGATAGTAAGTCCAAATCAGCATATTGAAGCACTAGGACAAATTGTAGTTTTAATCGAGTCAAGATCTTAGTAACACCCGAGTTGCACAGGTTTAACCAAGTTAAGTCGAGTTACAAGATTTTGAGGATACAAAAGTTAGTGTTCCTCAAGCTTCATTTTGAGCCATGCCAGCTACCATGTACAAAGCATTTAATGAAAACCCAATGGTAAAGTCTCTTATAAAAGATGAATTGCTAGTATTATTATTTCCAATGCTTTTACTTTGTAGAGTAATTCAGTGCCTTAAGTGATTCAAAGTGAATTTGTATTCAAAAGATTTAAGTTGTGAAGTTTTATCGAACCTCTGAGCATAATGGAATCTACATCCATTAACAAGGTTAAGAAAGGATTTGAGATGTTGGTCAGGAATGCAATCTGTGAACCTCCTAAGTTAAGCTTCATCCAGCAGTTGCAGAGGAGATAGACCTGATGGGAGCTCATTCCCTAATTCCTCCAAGGGTATTGTTGGTCAATGACATCCGAGCCTTCTATCATTGTAAAATTCAACAGCTTGGAACATTGGAAATGAAGAATTCTTATGATGAACTCTGTGAAGCCAAAAACTAGAAGCCAGAGCATAAACATCTAGAAGTCAAGGGTTTGAATCACATCATGCATATGCCACAGAATTTCTAGGTTAAGTGATTTAGGTTAATTCTGAGCCATGTACACAATATGAAACTATGACTAGAGTAACTAGTGAAGATTACCAAGAAAATGATACACCGTGTTACAGGGTATCCTATGATGGACAAGTCTAAAGCTACCAAAACCCTACCCCAGGAAGTTCTAGCAGAGAAGACTCTTGCTGAGTGGGACGACAGAGATATGAGACTAAATGGAGTTACTAACATGGAATTGAATTTTTGGATTCATGTGATTTCTCACAAAATCTATAGCTCTAGCAGACCTAACAGCGTACCATGTGAGGCTATGGACTTGGCATACAAGGTGGTCAAGAGAAACTTCTCATTCGACCTTGTTGAGTTCTAGCTCATCCAATTGAGAAAGATCATGGAAAGCATTTGGGCATCATAGAAAAATCCATGTAAGTTTGGTTCACTTCTGGTATCCATATTATTTTATATTCATAAGTAATTTCCTTTCAAAGGCACAATAGTTTGGAAGAAGGATAGACCTATAGTGTATCAAATAAATGAATTCATACCAGAATTAGGAGACAATTTTGAGAGCATCATGCATGCACATTTTGAGGAATTCAGACAAAAGATGCATAATAGGTATAAAATTACTAAACTATTGGTTGAAGACCACAAGGATGATGTTTGTTTCCTAGTTGACTATGATAAATTATATATTCAGGTAGTCAAACCTAGGGTTGCATGGGTGAAACCTCTTGCATTATGAGGTTAACATAGACGAGACCAAAGATATCATTGAGGTTCTTTTGAATGATCCTGTTGACCCCAAAGCACCTTACTTTGCTACATATGAACAAGAAAAGAGTAGAATTTCAATAGAAATTGAGATTCCTCAGATTCTAAAAAGAGGAAAGAAGAGGTTAGAACAGTTTGGAAAGAAGTATGGAAAGACTTCACCTTCTATCTCAGTAAGCAAATAAGATGAAATCAAGATAGAAGATGATGTATTTGAAAAGGAAGAGGAAGAGGTAGAAGTAGGGCCTCCTAAGAAGAAAAAGAGGCTAGTTCTCAAGAAAAAACCTAAGGCCCCTACCCATGTCCTCACTACTAGCAAACCAAGAAGATCAAGAAGGAAACTCATATTACCTAAGGAAGATGAAGAAGATGAAATCACATTCAAGAAGCATACAAGACAGTAATAGAAATCAAAGAAGAAGAAAAGACTGAAGTACCAAGTACTGAACACAAGGAAAAGACTGATGATTCGGATTTATCTAAGGTAGAATCCATTGAAGCATCCAATGTAGAGCAGATAGTAGTAGAGTTAATGACATCTTTTCCAAAATCACCTATACATATCATCCTATCTCCGAGAAGATAAATTCTTCTAAATCAACAACGGGACTAGTAGGGACCGAGCACCAGGCTCCACCTACTACTGGGCCAACCTGACCGAGTCACAGAAGGAAACTGTGAAAATTCCTTCAGTAAGAATAGATTCTACATTTGATTTAGATCCTATAGTTGGTGCAACAAATATCAATGAACTATTCCAACTGAATACTAAGGAGAAGACTGAGGAAGGAAAGGATATGGATGATAGTGGAAAAGGTAAGGAAATTGTTCCTTCACCTAATCCTAAGGACAATGGAAAAGGAAAAGAAATGATCAATGATGATATTGATCTTGAGCAAGACATTGTGATTTCAAATTGGGATCTATCAAATCTGACAGTAGAGTAGATGGATACAATAGGGGAGCTATGGAAGAAAAGAGCTACACAAAAGAAGCTCCAAGCAGAGAAGAAGAGAAACAAAGTGGTGGAAGACATAAAAGGTATATTCCTAGATGCACTAGAATTATAAGTAAATGAAAATGATTCTATTATGGACCAACTTGTAGACATAGTTCACAAGTTTGATAAAAATTTAAGTGGTCAAGAAAAACTACTGTAGAACGCAGAAATGAAGTTTGAAAGCAAAGTTATAGAGAATGTTGCAAACTAGATTGCAATTGATCAAGTAAAGATGAATTCTCTCATTAGCTCTCTAGAAACTATAGTAAATAATGTTTCTTCATTATTTGTAAAGTTAAGTGATACTTCAAATTTCACAATGGAAATAAAGACAAGACAAAGGTAGATATTGTTAGGAATAAGGTGTCTTGAACTTGTATATTTCCTTACAGTTGATATTTTCTAAATGTCGGCACATTGGACAATGTGTAAGGTAATCATGACTGAAACGGTTATGATGGATTCTTATGATGGTCATTAATATTTGTAAGAGCTAATTGTGGAAGTTTCAATGATGGGTGAAGACATGCAAGACATGTGGAAACTAATCAGTTGTGTACTATACACTCTTCTCAGAGAATGGTAAAACCCTAATACGACTATTTTTGGAAGTTACCCTAAAAAGTGAAGCGCATGATATAAGCATTTTTTAGGGTTGCAAATCTGAGAGAAGTTAGTGTATTTTTGGAACATTTTTATGCTGCCAAATTTGTCTTCAAGTGTCGATAATCTCCTGAAAGAACTTGCATTGCAAGTGTATTGTAAACAATATTAGTTTTGATTAATAYATTGTGCAGGTTTTAGAATGCARGGGTTTTTTACCGAAAGGTTTTTCCCAGGGTAAATCATTGTGTCCTCATTTTTATATGTATGCATGTTATTKTATTATCATTCTGTAATTGCTAAGGGTTAAATCTGAATTTGCACGATCCTCTTCTCAGGAGTTTAGCGTAGGAATTATTTTTGACACACTTAGTTTCCTTTCATTTGGTATTAGAGCCTAGCTAGTTTTGGTTCTATTTGTTAGGGTATGGGTTTTTTGAGCTAATCTCCAATTTAGTGGGATTATTTTTGCAGAGTATTCATAACCTTATTGCAGGAAGAGATGGCAGGTTCTTCATATAGTAGAATGGAGGTGGAAAAGTTCAATGGCACAAACTTTGAGTTCTGGAAACTCAAGATGGAAGACATGCTCATAGACCGTGATGTATGGGAGGTGGTTGATAATGATATCAAACCAGTAAACATGCATCAAGAAGATTGGGATCTCAAGGATTGGAAAGATAAGGGTCTCATTAGACTCTGTCTAGCAAATTCTTCTCTCCTGAATGTTCTTGATGAGAAGACCGCAAAAAAATTATGGACACGACTTAGGTCTGTGTATCAGGCCAAGTCCTTGGTGAACAGATTTTTCTTGAGAAAGAATTTGTATTCTCTGAGAATAAAGGAAGGAGGATCCATTGCAGATCACCTAAACGTGTTTAACATGTTGATTGCATAGTTGACATCAACTGGTGTCAAGTTGGAGGAGGAGGATCGATGTATGACCCTACTATGTTCCTTGCTGGAGTTATGGGACCATCTTGTGATGGCCCTTGGGAGTACTATTGTCACTTTCCAAATGGATGATGTGGTGTCTTCATTTTTATCTGAAGAGATGCAAAGAAAGACTTTTGATTCAAACAAGGAAGCCCTTGTTTTTCACGGTAGATCCAAAGATAGAGGAAAGAAAAATGTCAATAAGTCTAAAAAGGGTAGATCCAAATCCCATGGGAAATCTAAGATTCTTGGAAAGTCTAAGGTAACATGTTGGAACTATGGTAAGACTGGGCACTTTTGTAAGGAATGCAAAGAGCCAAAGAAGAAGAAGAAAAGCCTAGATTTAGATTCTAAAAAATCTCAAGAAGATGGTGATGCTTTTGTCACAGCCTTGGCCACTCATGCAACATATGATGTGTTGTTGATTGACATAGGTGCTTCTATTCACATGACCTCTCATCAAAGTTGGTTCTCAAAGTACGAGGAGTTCGATGGTGGAAAGGTGTACCTAGGTGATGATTCTCACCTAGAGATAGTTGGATGAGGAAGAGTCACTATCAGATTCCCCGATAGATGAGTAAAGGGGATAAACAAGGTAATGCACATCCTAGGTTTGGCATGAAACCTATTATCTATAAGTATGTTGAATGATGTAGGTGTGCAAGTTGTTTTTTTGAAAGATGGATGCAAGATGATTAGATGAGCTATAATGCTCATGAAAGGTACAAGGAGAGGTACCCTATTTTAGCTGGATGCTTGTACTTCATAGTGCAATAGTTCTTTTGTTTGAAGGAAGAGAGAAGCAATCACTTCATCTCAACCATCTGAACCAACAGTGAAGAATTCTATGGTAATGGGTTCTAATGGTAGTGCAGAAAATGTACCTAGTGGTGCTAACACATTGGAAGGCAATCTTCCTGCAGAAAAGACAATGTTGTGGCCTATGAGATTTGGCCACATTAGTGAGAAGGGTCTCAAAACCATGAAAAATAAAAACCTTGTTGAGGGGTTAAATGATTGTAGTCTTGAGTTTGACTTCTGCGAACACTGTGTTTATGGTAAGCAAAATCATCTTCAGTTTTACTCCAGTTCTCACAAGTCTTCTAGTATTTTGGATCTTATTCATTCAGATGTGTTTGGTCCTATTAAAGTTCCTTCAATTTCCAAATCTGTATATTTTGTATCTTTTATAGATGATTACAGTAGAAGGACCTGGATTTATTTTGTTAAAAGCAAGATACAAGTTTTCAGTTAGTTCAAGGAATTTAAAGCTCTCATAGAGAATCAGACTAGTAAAAGAATAAAGTGTGTGAGAACTGAAAATGGTGGTGAGTTTTGTTCGAAAGAGTTTGAAAAGTTTTGTAAAAAAAAAGGGATCAAGAGGCATAAGACAACTCCTTATACCCCACAACAAAATGGAGTTGCAGAAAGAATGAACAGGACACTGATGGAGAAGGCAAGGAGTACACTTAGTGCAGCTGGCCTCGAACAAAGGTTTTGGGCTGAAGCTATGGCCATTGCTTGCTATCTGCTTAATAGATCTCCTACATCAGCTCTTGTTTGTAAGACACCCTTGGAGGTGTGGTCTGGTAAGAAGCCTTCAGTTAGACATCTTCATGTTTTTGGTTGTGAAGCTTATGCACATGTACCTAAGGAGAGAAGATCTAAGTTGGAAAACAAGGCTGTACATAAAATGTATCTTCATCAGCTACAATGTTGGTGTGAAAGGATACAAGCTTTGGGATCCTGTGATTGGTAAGGTGTATAGCAGAAATGTTATTTTTAGAGAGCTAACACCTTCTCCTATTTTTCTAGAGCTAGATGAAAAAGAATTGAAAGAAGATGTTGCTTAGTTGCCTCCTACCCATGAAAAGAATGAACAGAGAGAGTGTGATGGATCTGATGATGAGGAGAGCTCTAGTAGCTCTAAAAATGTAGAAGAAGAGGTAGAACAACCTAAACCTCAGCCCTTGAGGAGAGCCATGAGAGAAAGAAAGCAGCTAGAGAGATTTGGATTTTCTATGTTAGATTCCAGTTGTGCTTATGCCTTGATTACAAACACTGATGAGCCTAGATCTATGAAAGAGGCTATAGGTATGGAAGATGCAGGTTCATAGATTTAGGCCATGGATGATGAGATGGCTTCATTGTAGAAGAAAAAAACTTGGGACCTAGGACCTTTTCCTAAAGGATGGAAACCTGTTGGAAGCAAATGGGTGTTTAAGAAGAAATTCTGTGTAGATTGCAGTGTTGAGAGGTACAAGGCCAGATTGGTTACAAAGGGATATTCACAGGTGGAGGGAATTGATTATGGTGAAATATTTTCTCATGTTGCAAAGCTTACATCCATTTGATTTTTGTTATCTCTAGCAACATCGTATGATTTAGAGGTAGAATAGATGCATGTGAAGACAACTTTCCTTCATGGTGATTTGGAGGAAGAGATCTATATGTCACAGTCTGAGCACTATATTCAAAAAGGTAAAGAGTCTTTGGTTTGTAAATTAAAGAAGTCTCTGTATGGTTTGAAATAATGTCCTAGGATGTGGTACATTAAATTTGATGCCTTTGTGTTGTCTATTGGTTTTCTAAGATTGAAATCAGATCATTGTGTTTATTTCAAAGTTGACAATGATCACCTTCTTATTATTGCATTATATGTTGATGATATGTTGTTGATTGGGAAGGGTATGGGTATGATTTCTGATTTGAAGTCTC
>MU222881.1:0-28603 GCA_018584345.1 Thuja plicata
CCCCAAATAGGTCTACGCTAGTCTACACATCTCAACTGATGTCATCAAGAATCCAGTGACCCAAGAATCACAAATAATGTTCTCTCATGTATCTTCTATCATGTCTTAAGATCTCATATCATAACTCATGCTCACATCCAAGTTATCCCAAAAAATCAAAGACCATCTCTGTCATAATCCTCTGTCACTGCACTGTAACTAGTCTTTACAAAATAGTTATAACTCATGTAGCCATCAATATCAAATCCAGTGACCTTATATATAATGTGTACATACTTCCCTCTTCACAAATCCATTCTCACATATACTAAAACATCATATGGTATTGTCAATCTTTCATGTACCTGTAATAACCAGTCTTTCTGAAACTTCTAATGCATCCAACTAAAACATATGTTGACATCAATGACAAAACATGAATGTAGAAACCTCAAGAAACAACAACTTCAAAATAATAAATATGATAATTTGAACCTTCATATAAATATATAACCATACTAATATACTAGCTCATTCCTTATGTTTCACCTTATGTGTTCATGCGTATTGGATAAAGTTTATTTCTACAATAATGTCATTCTTCAAGACATTGGAATTCTATTTTTCTCTTTCAAGTTGTAAGTCAATGTATTGCTCATGTGTCACTTACTATTTAATAACTAATGAAAATATATGGCTACCTTTTCCTTGATTTAATTTTTTTTGGATTGGGTACTAAATATATGATTACCCATGAATGAAGAGTTGGAGGAAATAATTGGATATTGAGTTAGTGAAGATTCTAGTTGAAATAAATTTTCATTTTGTGAAAATAAAATAAGATTCATGTTCCAGCTCTAGTCATAAAAGTGGTTACTAAGTGTCTATATATCTCTTCCCAAATACGTTATAATGACTTGTTTCTTGTGCCATAAAACACTCTAATCATCTAAGTACAGAGTATCCCTTACTCATTATCAAAAATTCTGAACAAAAATGTATGACAATTATGGTTGGTAGTTTTTATTTTAATTTTTAAATGAGCTTCAAGGATTGAAATATATTGTTTATTGGGTGTGTTAAAGCTTAATACATAAATATTTGATTGGAGGGTGTCAATAAAAAAGAGAATTTTTTTTTATAATTTGTATAACAAAGTTAAAAGGCATGAATAATGACATTTTCACTATAGTAGCCCATCATGGGTTAAAAAAAAAATTGTAAATGAACACATAGATCATAAAACAAAAGACGGGGAAAAAATAGAGATAAAAAAAATCACGCAATGAATTTAATGCCAAGATTGAAAAACTTATAATGAGCCACCAACATTTCGACCCCAATAGCACTCTTAGTCAACCCATATGAAATAAGAACAAAGAAACTATACTACAATCACTTTAGTTTAGCTCTACCCAAAACTCATCTTGCTAGTATGTCAACTCTTTATTTTGAACTCTATTCCAATAGATTCAAATAAAATTCCTTTAAAATCCAAACCCCTCCAAATTACCCACGAGTCTGGTTAAATAGAACCAACATAAAATATAATATATATTAACATAGAGGACTAGAAAAATCACCATAAATGTCTTCCTATGAGGTAAACTAATTAGCAATGGTATGATCTACAAATAGGCCAATTGAACATTCATTAATAAATTTAAATATAATATTATTCAGTTCTTTTAGAAAAAGAAAGCCATTAGAAAATTTAATTATTGTAGTTTGACAGTTCAAAGTTCTGATAGATTATCAATAACTTTGACATTCTAACATGTGTTGACCTATTCAAAGGCACGTTCTTGAAAATCTTAAAAAAGGTTGACAACATTGTGCTTAGTGTTGTGCGAATATTATCTATACAATGATCAAAGTGTACAGTTGATGTATATCAGATCTAATACATGAATACAATTTTTATTATTATTTCTAATTAATTAAAAGGTATCATCAACAATGCATTTTGATTCCTTCATAAAGAACACTAGAGGTAAGTGAAGCAATTGACAAGCTTTGCAAAAAAAGAAAAAACTTGTGTATAATTAATACACGCTTCACCATATAGGTGTCCAACCAACAAAATCTATACAAGGATCTCAAACAAATTTTTGTCACAATCCATAGGATGAGGAGGGCACTTAAAATAGTGTAGATAAAATAGAACAACAAGTTCCCACATTTAATATTGTGCATAAACAAACTAGTAAAACCCAAAGCATGCACACTACTTATGTTTTCTTATGCTACAAAAACACAACAAATATTATTTGGTTGGTATAATATTTTTCCAACCAAAAGGTTCTAATAGATTAAAGCTTTCTTAAAACTACTTTCAGTCATTTTTTCATTATTGATGACGAAGGAGAATAAAAAACAACAATATTTCATATTTTCAGACTTTCGTTTGTGCACATTTAGCTTGAAATCAATTTTAGGTTCTGATCTAATGATATGGAATTGGTCAAAACAAAATATAAATAAATATAGTTAAGAGGATATGATACAAATGAGAGGGGATTTGGGAGTTTAACCACCCCCATGAAATTTTCAATGGAAGAGCGATTGTAAAAGGTAAAATTCCCAGACACACACCAAGGGGCTCATAGAAGACAAAATCCAAGAAGATGAATATAGTAAGAGAGATTTGTAAGAGGATATTAGTTCAGTGTATGGGTAAGGGAATTTATTCATAGATTAAGTTGAGAATTTTGGACAGAGGCTATCGCGTGTTTAACCCATGAAATGTATCATTGTTCTATCAAAAAATAAACGAAAGCACAAGTTTTTATTCTCATAATTGTGTTTCATATTTTAGTACCAATGAAATGTATCATGATTTAAATCAATCGTTGGAAGATCTATTTTACATTATTGTTACTTGGTTTTGTAGCCTTGTATGAATATTTTGTTTTAGTAATGTGTTGTAAGTTTTTGTCGCCACAATAAAGTGTAGTTTATCTCTATTAAAAGGAAACATCCATTGTTTGGTATCAGAGTATAATACTAGGTGAAGATTTATCCCCATCATTTGGTTTAATAGCCTAAAAGGTATGGGAAGAGGAAATTGAGTGCCTAAAAAGGTTTGGGTTAGGAAGTAGTTATGTTCATGTGATTTTTTTTTAAATTTGCATATAATAGTTTTGAAAGACTAACTAGAATAATATGGTTAGCAAAAGGTCCTGGGAAAAAGAAAATGAGAGGAGACCTGGGTTAGGTATCATGAATTCAAGAAAAATAAATAAAGAAAGATTAAAAAATATACAAATAAGGAAAGCATCTAGAAGAAATAGAATATGAAGACAAATAAGAGCAATTAAGATGCAAAGTTTGATAGAGAAATGACACAATTGAAAATGGATTTTGAGAAGTGTAAGATTTTTATAAATGAGTGGATTGAGGAGAGAAACCAAAAATATGTTTGGTGTTAGCAAATGAAAAATAAGGTGGAATGGCCTATAAAAATGATTTTCAGAAAAGAAGACGGAAAAATAACGTTTCCTTAAAGAGAGAAGATGGAAAAGGTTTGGAAAAGAAAGAGTATCTAAGTAAGAAAAATGTAAAGGTAGAGGTGAAGGAAGATCTCATTATGGAAAATAAGAGGATAAAAAAGAAAGGAATGTGTGAAAGAGAAAGTGAAAAAGGAAGGCTTTGAAAGAGACAGAAAAAAAGAGAGGAAAAAGTCTATGAAGAATACATTTATAGAGACCTTATTGTCTCCTTTTATATTTGTTAATATTGTGTGTGAGCATGTGTTTGTAGGTATGAAGAGATTTATAAGAAAGGACAAGAATAAGACCTTGGGATTGATAAGATAAAGGATAAGTGGATAAAATATTGAAAATAATGAATATCAGAGGAGACTATTTGCAATAGTGTGTAAAGAAGAGCTTGCAGTAGAGAAAAATGGAAAAGAATTTGAGAATAAAAATGAAAATGGTACTGAAGATTTTCGATATGATAATGAAGATGAGTAAGAAACTCTAGAGTTTAATGATTCCTTGGGAGATGTTTCAAATTCAAGGTGTGATTTCTATGAAGAGGAGAAGTTGAAACAAAAAGGAGCCAATGGTGGACTAAAATCAGGGCAATAGGTAAAAGGATGTCAGAATGTTGATTTTAGTTATGTAAGTTAAAACTAAAATGTTAGTTTTGATCATATAAGTAGAAGTAAAAATGTGGATGACTAATTTAATAAAGAGAGAAGGAAATTGGTGAATCATGGGTATATATTTTCAAGTTAGAAAAATAATTCAATCGTTAAGGTATATCAGAGAAAATGTAAATAAGAAGGTATTTACGATGGAATTTGGGACATGTCAAACCCCAAGTGGGAATAGTTATGTTCATGTGATTTTGGTTAAATTTATGTATAACTATTTTGAAAGGTTAACTAGAAGAATGTGGTTACCGAAAGAATGAGCAAGACAAAATGAGAGGAGCCCTAGGTTAGGTATCATGAAGTCAAGAAAAAGAACCAAAGATTAAAAAAACACAAAGAAACAAAGCATCAAGATGAAATATAATATGAAGACAAATAAGAGAAAGTAACATACAGAGTTTGATAGAGAAATAATAGTTGAAAATGGGTTTTGAGAAGTGTAATATTTTGATAAAGTAGTGGATTGAGGAGAGAAGCCAGAACTATGTTTGGTGTTGGCTAATGAAAATGGTGGAGTGACCTATAAAAATTATTGTTAAGAAAAGAAGAAGGAAAAAGATGGATGCCTTGAAGAGAAAATATGGAAAAGGTTTGGACAAAAAAGATTTGCCAAGTAAGAAACATGTAAAGGTAGAGGTGAAGGAAGTTCTCATTATGGAAAATAAGAGGATAAACAAGAAAGAATGGAAGAAAGAGAAAGTGCAAAAGGAATCCTTTGAGAGAGAGTAAACAAGAATAGAAAAAGTCTATGAAGAATACATTTCTGGAGACATTATTGTCTCCTTTTATATTTGTTAATATTGTGTGTTTGGGCAATTACCAGATTTTTTCTTCTTGGTTCTTTTCTCTGAGAGCTCTTTTTGAACTAGTGTAATTTTTTTAATATAATATATTAAGTGTAAATGCCACCATTTTCAAAAAAAATATTGTGTGGGTAAAGGTACAAACCTGTGTCACACTTTTATAAAGGAAAAGGACCACAACATGCAAGCTTTTCAACTTTAACAACATAAAAAGTGGCATTTGTATTTAGAATTTGAGGATTATGTAAATTGATGAAATGTGTTAAAATGGAGGAAGTTTATGCCTATAATTTTTTAATTTTTTCTTTGAAAAAGAATTGACATAGTTTTTTAATTTTTGAAGTCCATTTTTCAATTGCCGAAAACTGCTGAAAAATCTGGGGTCTAGTTCCCACCAAACAAGTATATGCAAATAATCTATTTTTTCTCTAATTTAAAAATATGTTATAGATAAAATATATAGCTAGTGAAGAAAAGAAGAAAGATATTGGTTTTCAATATATATTTTCTCCGTTATAACTCCTCAAAGTTGAACTTATCTAAAATCGACAGTTTTCATCTCCCACCAAATTTCCCCTATCAAATCTACACCATTCAGAAAAAAATTACATATTCTGGAAGAGGACTCTCTCCTCTAGTGTTAAATATAAATTTTAATTTTTTTTGATATGATTTACTATTTTTTTATTTATTTGAAACATCTTCTTGAATTTTAAAATACCTACTTGTTGTATTTTGAAATTATAATATATTAGATCTAATCAAAATACTATAAAATTTATATGAAAATAAGCTTGACTCTGAGCTCTACAAAAGGGTATTTTTAATATTTTTTAAAAATATCATTAAAAAGAGTAGGGGTTATTGAAACATCAATTTTGTGAAATAATTTTATTTCTTTAGTAATTGGTATAAAACATGGATTTCATAGACATTTCCAATTGGAAAATTTTAACCACTTATCTAGCTTAGCTAGAATGAATATAGCTAGACCATATGTTTGATGAAAATTAATTTTTATTTAGAAATACTCAAACTTAGTAGTGCTGATAAGTGGTCCTGAAACGTGACACAACTTTATGCTTTTACCCATGTGTGAGCATGTGTATGTTGGTATGAAGAGTTGTATAAGGTGGGAAAAGAATAAGATCTTGGGATTTATAATACAAAGGATAAGTGGAGAAAATATGGAAACTAATGAAGAGCAAAGGAGACTAGTTGCAGCAGTGCGTTAGGAAGAGGTTGCAGTAGAGAAACATGCAAAAGAACCTGAGAATAAGAATGACAATGGTGTTGAAGATTTTTGATATGATAATGAAGATAAGTAAGAAAACCCAAAGTTTCATGATTCCTTGGGAGATGTTGCAAATTCAAGGTCTGATTTTTGTAAAGAGGAGAAGTTGAATAGAAAAGGAGCCAATGGTGGAGGAAAATAGGGACAACATGTAAAAGGATGTCAGAATGTCTATTTTAGTTATTTAAGGTGAAATAAAAATATTATTTTTGATCATATGAGTTGAAGTAAGAATGTGGATGAGTAATTTAATAAAGAGATAAGGATATTGGTGAATCATGGGTATATAGTTTCAAGTTGGCAGAATAATTTAGATGTTAAGGGATATTAGAGAAAGTGTAAAGAAGAAGGTATTTATGATGTAATTTATGAAAACAAAAAAATACCAAGCATGAAAGGCATGTCAAAACCAAAGTGGAGACAAGATTGTAGGGAATGAGAGAAAGAAAGAAATTGGAAGGATAGAGAAGTTTTCTTAAGTAGCAATGATAAAACTCAGCCCAAAACTATAGAAAATAAAATCTAGAATATTAAATCCAAGAGAACTATAGATGAAAGTAATATTACAAAATATGGTGATGAGGAAAAATTTAAACAAGATGGATGATGTGATAAAGGAGATTAAGATAAGAAAGAAGAGATAGGGTGGTATTAAAATAACCAAAGACAACAAGCGGAAGTTTGTCAAGAGGAATTGCAGAAACAAGAAAAGGCACTGTCACACCATGAATGTGACATAGCAGTGGAACCTAAATACAAGAGGAAGAAGAAGAAAATATAAGATGAAATGGAAAATAGTTATTAAAAGTATGCAAGAGAATATGAGAAGAGGAAAAATGAAGATGTAAATTAAGATGAAGAAATAAAAGTATTGAATAATTAAATACCAAAGAAGAAGAAGTTGAGAGGAGCTTGGAAGGAGAAGCTTGAGGAGGACACATGCAAGGATAAAGGTGAAAAGTTAAATTAGATAATTTCAAAAATCATGTTGAATATTTGTATGGTGTTTTTTAAGATAAGAGATTGAAAGAAGAAGATTAAAAGGATGAAGAAACTAATAATGATGATGAGATGTATGAATGGGAAACAAAGTCATGGAGGCTTATAGATAAAAATACATAAGAAGGAGAAGATATATAAAGGAAAAGGAAAATAACTAAAAGCATATTAAAAAGTCCAAAATGAACAAATACAAGGGTGGTATGGAATCAAGGTGAGAAGTTAGATAAGAGTGGTGAAGATAAAGAAGAAGGCACAACAAAAAATGGAAATGTAAATGTAGGAGCAGAAGTCTTAAAAGATGATACAAGTAGACATATGCATAATAAAGAGGTTGCAAATATTGAAATAGATATAATATAATCCAACAAAAGTAGAGGAATATTTAAAAATAGAATAAGAATAGAGGTATTATTTAGTGTGGAGACTGACTAGTCTCCAAGTGGGAGATTGTTGGTTTATGGTGACTAATCAAGAAAGAATGGTACATTTTTCTACAACTTGTGGGGTTTGGTTAACTCATCAAGCATTTTTTGGTTTGACTCATCAACAATTTCCCTAGGTTGACTCATCAAGCATTTCCCTAGGTTGACCCATCAAGAAGTTTTTAGGGTTAGGGTTTTTTCTATAGAAAAAATGTTATTAGAGTTATGGCTTGTTAGAGTGAAGACATGTTGTAGCATTTGCAGTGGTATTGAGCTGCAAGGAATTGTTGGTTATAATAAGTTGAAATTACTAAGTAATAATATTGGACCTTTTGCTTGGTGGACATAGCCCACGATTGGGTGAAACACGTCAAATCTATGTCTTCTTATTCTACTATTGCATTCTTTATTCATTTGAATTATTGGTTATATTTGTATGTAACTATGAGATTTATATTGTTAATCCTAATAGGTATAAGCTTGGAACTGAATAAAGACAAGTGAGACAACAAAGAGAATGGAAATAAAGATTGAAACCCCTAATGAAGAGGTTATTGTAGAGCTATAGGAAAAGGTAAAATCCTTGGTCCTATATCTTAATATTTTTTTGCATCATTTAGATATGTTGAATAGCACGGTGGTCCCCACAATATTGTGCCCCACTTTTTTGCCAACTTTCACACTTAGATAAACATTCTGAAAAAATAACTTTGCATTCAAACACCTATTGCTGAAAACCCATTAGGAGTTTGAAGATGATATAAACTAGTAAATTTTAGAATTTTGTTTTTAGTTTCTATATATATATATATATATATATATATATATATATATATTTAAAATGGAATTGATTTTTTATCCATTTTTTTTGTCTCCTTTGAAAAGTAGTTTGTATAAAAAATCAACATTTTTTAGGAGTGTCACTCAGTTAGGTCACCATAACCTTTTTTCTAAGAATGATAAAAAATTAATTCTTTCAAATTTAAGGTTTTGATAACAAGATCTAGTGTATCCAATTGATTTGGTTCAACTCGGTTGAATATTTTATAGTTTATTGAGTTTTAATGTGACACTAACTGTAATTTTGACATAGGTTCATTTATAGTCATGTAACTTGATCTATATATAATCAAAAAAAAAAAAATCTTTTTTTTAGAAAGATAACATAAATACCTAATATTTAGGTATTTTTCATAACTTTTTTTCCTAATTTACTATTTTTTCAAAAGCGTTGAACATAGATGTCGCTAAATGGTCAAACAACCTATGTTTTAAAAAAAATAAAAATAAAATGGCATAATGAGCTCAAGATATAGGGTAAAAAATATGGAGGACCAAAAAGGGGGTATAAGGTGACACTTTTTTCAAAAATCATCAAACTCTAAACTTTGACAAGAAATTTAATATAGTTAGACTCAAACTTTAAAGATGCAACAAGAACAAGACTTGTAGTAATCTGAATCTAGTTTATAAACTACTAATTTATTTTGAAAATGGTTGATATTAAGGTCGTAAAAAAGGGGGAGCAAAATAATTGGTCATGTTTTTTGTGAAAAATGTAGCATAGTGTCTGGTGTGCTCCCCCTAAAATGTTAACATTTTTTTTTTAATTTCTCTAGTGAGCATTTAGCTAACACCACATAGTTTATGTTGGAAAGTTAACTTCCTGAGGATGCATGACTCATTTTGTGTTGTCATCACGGCAACAAAGTCATGCTTAGTTTCTGTCATGAAAGATAAAATGACAAAGTATGAAAAATAGGGCAGACAGAGATACTCAGTGATCAGCACATACGTGCACATGCGAGAGATCGATTCAGCTTATGCGTGTTCAGATATATGTTGTATGACATGTGTACATGCTACATACAAACATGCATAGTATGGAACAACAGTATGACAAAGTTACAGACAGATCAATAGACCAGCAATCCAGAAGACAGAGCATTAAAGCCGACTAAGTGTTTTGATCAGTGTGCATTATTTTGTTATGTAATGGCTAAGCGCCTTTGGTTATATGTTTGTAATAATGTAATTAGCATTGTAGTAAACACGCTTGATCTGACTTGTTTGGAGGCATTGTATATTATGTTTTAGGGCCGACTAGTGTCTTGTTTTGGGTCGCGCCTATTCGGATATGAACATATAAGTATGTAATATAAATATATGTTACAAGTGTCGATTATTATGTAAGAGGAAGATATAGAAGAGAAGTATGATGAAGTCAGTACATGATATATCTCTTTAAGAGAGTAAGAGCATTCGCGCATACACGAAACTGATCAGACAGTAGTGTCATCACAACAGTTCATTTTGATATAGTGCATATCATCTTTTAGAAGGTTGTAGCCTTCATCCTATTGGGCAGTGAGCCTATGCAGTGAGCCATATACCTTTAACAGGGTCTTGTAAAAGACTCCTAATAAGGTTAGACCTTTAACCAGGTCATTGTACTCATATTGTAAAGACTGCTTCTAACAGAGCAAAGGAACTTTAACAGGTTCATTATACCTAGTACAATATTTTTGGGTACTAATTCCCACCAAGGTTTTCCTCTGATCAAGGTTTCCCCATAATCATATCATGTGTTATGAGTTCTTATGTTAAGCTTCATTCAATGTATGTTTGATTTATGTTTAAGTTGCTGAAAAGTAATTAATAAACAAACACTGATTCACCCCCCCTCTCAGTATTTATAACAATTGGTATCAGAGCTCTGGTCCTTAGCAAATAAGTTTAACCACTTGAGGAGATCATGGACTCAGCAGAAGAAAAATATTTGAAAAAAATCTTGAAGCAGCTCTTGAAGATCTTGAAAGATCCGAAAAAGAAAATGAAGAACTTAGACTGAAATTTGATGGCTCACAAATGCTTATCAAGAAATTAAGAAAATATTTGAAGGATTGTTCTACAAGTGATTTAGGGAAAATGATCAAAAAGCTCAATGAAGAAAATATGTCACTGAAAGATAAAATTGAAAATTTAGATGTACAACTCACAGACAGCCAAATTGCTATTGAAGGAAAGACCAAAGAAAGAAAACAACTAGATGATGAACTCTTGAAAGAAAATATGAAATTCCTAGAATTAGAAAACATAAAGAAGAAGTTGGAATCTGAATTAACAAAAGCAAAAGATAAGATTGATAAACTCCACACAAGTTCTAATTCACTTCAATCTCAGCTTAATGCATAAAAGTAGAAAGGAGACACTGCTGGTCTTGGATACAGTGTAGCACAAATTGAAATCAATTCATTAAAATAAAAAAAAAGAAAGATCACGAAGCACCTTCAGAAGCAAAGAAAGTTTAAAATGTTAAAGAGATTAAAATAGATCCACCTAAAGGGGAAATCAAGCAAGTTAACAGAACTTGTTATGCATGTAAAAAACATGGTCATTTGGCAAGAGATTGCAAAGAGGTAAGACCTTTTAATGGATATTGTTTCTCATGTAATAAGTTTGGTCACAGGGCTATACATTGCAGAACAAATCAAAGAAGAATGAATCAAAACAATCAGAGAAATCAACCTCAAAGAAATTTGCAGAACACTACATGTCAGATATGTAACTACAATGGTCACACAACAAAGCAATGTAGCATGATGAAAAAGAGAATCAGACCTCCTATCATTTTTCACACATGTGGAAAGGCTGAACACATCTCAAGGTTTTGCAGATCTAGAACTCAAAAGCAAGATGAACCTAAGAAATCACTATTTGAAGAAAAAGGAGAAGTTAAGTTTGTTCAAGAAAATGGAGATTGAAGAAAAATTTGGGTTGAAGTAAAGAAGGACAATAATGTTGACAAAGTAGTTGATGCATCCACAGTGGATGCACCTTCTACTTCTGCTTGAATAAACCTTCTTGGTCTTAGGGGGAGCTATTCTAGCTCGGGACCCCTGCACGGTTGGTATACTCACCTCTGAGTATGCACCTATGAATTTGTGGTTATAAGCACACAATATTGCTATATGCATTCATGTATTATCTCAAATGCATCAGAATCTAAGTTTTAGAATCTCTGAGTAATTTCCATATGGTTGCAAACATTAAATGCGGTAGATTGTATAAAAGAAAGTAAGTGTTCGATCTTCTTCACACTTGCATTTGAGATCACATAATTTGGAGAGCACTGGAGCACTAAGCAGCAAGCACATAAGCATAACAGTTTTAACAGTTAAGCAAATAGATAGAAAGTTGAAACAGAACCCTAGTAGTCATGCCATTTTAGAATTTTGTGAAACCCTACTCAATCAAAGTTCCAAGTAAGTATGGTGACTCCTATTGTATTTGATATTGTAGAGAGGAAAAGATTTGTATTCAAGAAGCATCCATTCAAATCCATACTAGATGATGTGGAAGGAGCTTTCTCCAAAACCCTGCTTGGTGTTGTTCACGTGGAAGATATCCATGCATACATTTACTGTAACAAGGAAATAGTAGGAGATGTCAGCATAGCCACTCATATGGGATCTATGATGAAACCTGACTACACATTCAAGGATGAGTTCACGCACTTGATTGGTAACCCTATTTTTGAGTACTCTAATGCACATGAGTTTGATGAGACAAAATGGGTGAAGATTTTGCTAAGTAGAATACATGATGATATTTACTAGATTGGTGAGGTTCCTGTGCCCATCACTACTGACCTAATCCATGAATTAACTAGACTTCCCAAGACTGGACTAGTTTTTCCCATTGGCAAGGATGTCAAGAAGCAAATTAAACAAGTTTGTCTATCCATAAGTGACAAGCGTGGAATGACAATTGACCCCATCAAGGAAGATGACATAAAACTTTTGACAATGATACTTGGTTATAAGTTGCAACAAGCAAGCAGGTTGAATAGTGTCTCTGCAGCAACAGTCCTAGCAGCTATCAAAATGGTGAAGGATAACACTCAATACAACCTATGTGAGATCTTGCGCACTCAACTAATTAACAACATTAGAATCATCAAGCCTGACAAGAGAAAGACATTCAGGTTTGGATCTTTGATCATCTACTTATATTTACATATAGTTGGAAAGGTTGCAAACCTTTATCTAGACAGGAGCAAACCCACAATGTCTCAAATTTCTCTTAAGGCCACTCTAGAGAGAAGTGCAAGGGATGCCATGTATGTGGATATAAATACATTTAGGATCAAGATGTAGAAAAGATTCAGACTATCTGAGAAGATAGTTGACAAATATAAGGATACCATATGTTTCATGGTGGAAATAGATTCCACCTGCATGGAGGCAGTTGAACCTAGAACCAAATGGATTCATCCTCTTGGTTATGAAGTGGAAGAACATGTGCTAGAAGGATATGCGCAAGTTGTATTGTCTGTGCCTAAAGATCCTAATGAGCCTAGGTGGGGCACTTATAGAGAAAAGACCAATGAAGTTGAGACTATCTTACATAGTGCTGATAACAAAAGCAAAACATCTAGGATTAGATCTAACATTCTAAGAGTACATGGATTCACTCAAGAAGATCTTGACAAAGCTAGACAATCCAAGATAGCTAAAGAACTTGAGAAGACTGAAGAGGTCCAAAAGATGAAGAAAGTAGAGAGCACCCCTGCGCCCTCTACCACCATTGACCTAGACTCATCTCCACCTTCTGTACCAAGTAAGAAGTCTATAGGAAGAAAATAGGTGCCTACTAATCATCCATAATCAAGGAACACTCAGAGAAAAGCAAAGAATACTCAGGCTCCTCCTGAGGTAGGATTTAGACCTAGTCTAAATGTTTTGAAGAACAGGATTGTGAATGAAGGGAGATTAGATACACTTTCTAAGGTCTATGACAAGTATCAAGAAATTTATAAGACTGAGATACACTCTATGATCATATCTCATATGATCAAGTTTAAGAAGTCAGTTTTTGAACTCAAGACAATGATACCAGATCAGTTATGGAACATATTGGAGATCATGAAAAGACATGCAATTGAGGAAGAGATGAGGATAAGAGAAGATACACTGGATAATCTTCTCCCTATATGCTTGCATGATGAGAAGGCTATTCTATTAGATCTGGTGAAGCCTCATCTCCAAACTAAGACAAGGACCTTATAGATTATGAACAAGGAGTATGAGCAGATAGGTAAGGAGACTAAAAAAGGCATTTGCACAAGTGTTTATGGATAGACACATGTATCCATCAATGGTGCCTACAACAAAGGTAACTCAAACTCCTCCCAAACAGGGTACAAAACTAGTGATTCAGATTGCATCTATGATAGGTCCATAGGTCTCAGCGCCCACAGTGACAATAACTTTTGATACAGAAAAAGACTCAGAAGATACCATAGTGGTTGATAACATCAATATATTGATGACAACATTTGACAAGGACATGGACATAGTTGATAAAGCATTTGTAAGCACTAAAGAAATGTGCACTGATGATACATCTGCATAATAGGATGAAGTTCCCATCAATGATCCAATTGACATAAATGAAGAAAAAGATACTCAAGGTGATGAGACACCAATAAAAGAGATAGCAGTAAAAGTTGAATGCATGGATACCAGTCAGAACACTATATTCTCACCATCCACTCAACCATCCACCTCATTGTTGTCAAGGTTAAATCCTGATTAAGCAAGTCTAGATGCATGGGGAGAAGAAGACCTAATTAATATCAGCATTCTTGCTATGGAAAAAGAAAAGGA
Organism: Thuja plicata; assembly: GCA_018584345.1. Classification (NCBI taxonomy): domain Eukaryota; kingdom Viridiplantae; phylum Streptophyta; class Pinopsida; order Cupressales; family Cupressaceae; genus Thuja; species Thuja plicata. Next base: position 14,334 of record MU222881.1, read on the forward strand.
GAAACAAGTAATGATGAATCCTCACTTTTTTGGAGTCAGTAAAAATATTGAATGACTTAGTGGCTACTGACAAGAAAGTAGCCAAAGTCCAATCAGTTGAAGATGTGGATAACATTTTGACAAACTTCAAATCCCACTTTACAAGTTTAGTAGACTCTGCTACTCAAATTGTAGAAGATGAATACAAGAAGGAGAGACTGAATGAATTGGTAAAGAAATTTACCTTAGACTTAAAATCCTTAAAGATTGGGCAATCCATATTAAAATATTTAGCAGGTAAAGGGAAGAAAGTCATAGCAAACTACATGAACAGAATGAAGTTCACCTCTAAGCATGTCAAAAAGGTAGAAGAGGTAGAGATCATGGTGGATAGCATTAGAAAATTAGTCAAGACTTGCACGCAAGACATGAACATATGCAATAATGTCTACCAAGGGTAGCTAGACAAAATTGAGAAAGCTAAGTTGGAAATCAGCAAGATAAGAGTAAGGCAAACCCAGTTGAGAAATGCACTTGTGCCATCTTTAGCAGTCCTTAATGAAAATATCAAACATATTGATGCCACCATTGTGACATATGATAAAGGTCCTTGCGTGGATCTGATAAAAATGGAGAAGCTGACATATGCTCTATGCGCGCATCTACAAACTGTTGATGCAATGAAATAATTTTGGTAGAAAGAGATCCAATCTCTTCAGATTGTGTACCCCAAAGTTTACATGGAATAAATATGCAGAAGACTTACAAGTTTTTGTACACCTTTGTCATTAATGTCAAATGGGGAGTAATATAGAATGTTTATATGTAGAGAAGTATATGTATATATCAATAGGATGTTAAGATAGACAATCACTTTTTGTGTTAAGTCATTTTGAGTAACTTGGCCACATTCCTTTGTTGCCATAAATGACAAAGGGGGAGATTGTTGGCAAGTTAACTTCCTGAGTATGCATGACTCATTTTTTGTTGTCATCATGGAAACAAAGTCATGTTTAGTTTCTGTCATGAAAGACAAAATGACTAAGTATGAAAAATAGGGCAGACAAGGATACTCAACGATCAGCACATCAACGCATGTGCAAGAGATCGATTTAGCTTATGCATGTTCATATATATGTTGTATGACATGTGTACATGCTACATCTAGACATGCATAGTACGGAACAACAGTATGACAAAGTTACAGACATATCAATAGACCAGCAGTCCAGAAGATAGAGCATGTAAGCTGAGTAAGTGTTTTGATCAGTGTGCATTATTTTTTTATGTAATGGCTAAGCACCTTTGGTTATATGTTTGTAATAATTTAATTAGCATTGTAGTAAACACGCTTGAGCTGAATTGTTCAGAGGCATTGTATATTATGTTTTAGGGCCGACTAGTGTCTTGTTTTGGGTTGCGCCTATTTAGATATGAACATATAAGTATTTAATGTAAAGATATGTTACAAGTGTCGATTATTATGTAAGAGGAAGATATAGAAGAGTATTATGATGAAGTTAGTATATGATATATCTCTTTAAGAGAGTAAGAGCATTCACGCATACACGGAACTGATCAGACAACAGTGTCATCACAATAGTTCATTTTGATATAGTGCATATCATCTTTTAGAAGGTTGTATCCTTCATCCTATTGGGTAGTGAGCCTAGGTAGAGAGCCATATACCTTTAAAAAGGTTTTTTAAAATACTCCTAACAGGGTCAGACCTTTAACTAGGTCATTGTACTCATATTGTAAAGACTACTTCTAACAGGGCAAAGGAACTTTAAGAGGTACATTATACCTAGTACAATATTTGTGGGTACTAATTCCCACTGGGGTTTTCCTCTGATCAAGGTTTCCCCATAATCATATCATGTGTTATGAGTTCTTATGTTAAGCTTCATTCAATGTATGTTTGATTTATGTTTAAGTTGCTGAAAAGTAATTAATAGACAAACACTGATTCACCCCCCCCTCCTCTCAGTGTTTCTAACAGTTTATTCCAGATGTTTCTGGTAATTTTTTTTTTAATGAATGTATGACTTTTTACAAATTTATGAAGTGCACACGTCCTCAAAACATGAAATTTGTATGTGTTCCCACTAGAAATTATTGAAAAAAAAAAAAATCAAAACCTCTTTTTTTTGAAAAATGTGTAGAATGGAGTCTAGTTTCTAAAAAAGTAACTTGTTTCAAAATTTGACGAGAAAATGAAAATCTATACCAAAAATACTACACGTTGGTTTTTGACAAGAATTGGACATACTTACAAAAGAAATTAGAGATGAAAAGCTTAACTTAATAAGAATTTAAAAAAAATTACATGGTTAGAAAGCTAATAGAGAGATCTAGAACATCGTATCATCTTATTTTGCATTGTTGAACCAGATGCAAACTTGATGGGGAATAGATAGGAAAAATGTGATTTTTTGTATGTTTTCTAGAAAAAAGATCTCAGACATGTTTCAATACTCAAAGCCTTTGGGTTGGATGCCCAAGTCAAATCCAAGCCTTAGGATTGGTGGATCCCAATGCAGTTAAATGGGCACACACCAAATAAGGTGTACATCGTATAGGGTGTGTGCCATATGTGGAAATAAAGACATGCAAAAAAAATTCTTAAGAGGGTGTACACCCTATATAAATTCTTGAAATGAATAAAAAATACAAGCCAAATGCAAAAATAAAAATCCAACAGGCCCTAACAGGCCAATTTCAACAGCGGGAGCATACGTAAAATGTAACATTTAAGTATAAGTTACATAGTTACGTTACATTATATGTATATAATTAAATTATATTTTATATACATGTACTTTCAAGATGTTTGAGAGTGGTTTCAGCTTCATAGGAGTTAAGATGAAGATTCTAGATTTTGGGGCTTTTTAGGAAATTTCAGACTTACCCAAATTTTTAGGAATCAACACATTATCTTCAACATGATACCCAGTGCACTATTAATTCTAACCTTAATACCTTTACTTGTGCATGATCATTTGATGATTATTTTTCATTATATTGTTTATACTATCGCTAGTTTAGTAATTAACATGTATGTTTAACAATGTTAGGAGAGAGAGAGAGAGAGAGAGAGAGAGAGGTTGTAATGGGTCATAATGGGTCATAGGACACATTAATAGTCATAGGACCCCTCTCTCTTGATCTAAGGTGTTGTGAGGGTTAAATGGGTCCTAAGGTGTCCTAAGGGGTCATTAGGGGTCATTAGGGGTTCTAGGACACATAAGGTGTCCTAAGGGGTCATTAGGGATTCTAGGACACATAAATGGTAAGGTGTCCTAAGGGGTCATTAGCGGTTCTAGGACACATAAATGTGTCCTATGACCCCTTATGACCACTTAGCTGTATGGTAATGGGTCATAAGTGGTCCTAAGACACATTAAATGTCTTCTAGGACCCCTTATGACTGCTTAGGACCTTCTAGGACCCCTCTCTCTCTACATATTATGGGTTGTAAGGGTTATTAAGGGATCCTATAACACATTAATATGTCCTCGGACCCCATAAGACATCTTACGACCCCTTAGGTACACTTACCATATACTAATTGATGTAGGAGCATCCTACGGTAATTGGTGATCTTGCGACAACCAAAAATAATTTTTTTTCTTCTTTTCAATAACTATTTCTTGTTTGAAACAGTTGAGGTGGTAAGGGATCAGAGGATTGAGTTGGTTCTTGCAACAATAGTATGTTGTTTTAAGGTGATTTTATATCATCCTCCTATGGTTGCATGCCATTTCATTTCTTTTGGTTCAATTTATGGTGGTTTTTCCAATCAGTAGTGAGTTCTCAGTTCCTGGGAATATCGTCAGTGAAGATCTAGTTATCGATGGATCATTGGAGCGAGTTGGGTTATGCAATCATGGATTCTTATTGTGGACCCATCTAGGAACATTTTCCAAAGAGCGCATATCTTAAGGTTGCTTCTTTTTCATGGTTGAGTTATTATCTAGGACTGGGTAATGTGTTGATGACTGACGTGGACTTACCTTAAGATTTGGTTTGTGATCTAGATTTTGGGTTTCTTAGCTATTGTGATATTAGCATGTGGATCCTTGTTTATTAGTGGATTATTCCATGTGATTGATTCTTCTTATGTTATGTTTGTATAATATTAGACCTATATTTGTAAGACATTTCCTTATTTGGAGAATGCTATTTCTTGAGCCAGCTTGTGGTCATGATTTTGTATAAATGTAGGGCTTAGTTTCTTGTTAGGAAAAAAGAAAGAGGGAAGTTAGAAGGATGGCAGAAGGTATATAGCAGTCGGCTATTAACATGAATCTTTCAAAGATCTCTTAGGATAGATATGAGATTTGTTATCTTATTTGTATTTGGCTGTTACTGGGAAGGCCTTACAACATGACATGTTTGATGTAATTTCATGATATTTATAAAAATCTAGTATCTTTAATCTCTATTATGTGTTATCCTTTGTGTTTTCCATTGTGTTGTAATGGCTGCAAGGTTTAAACTATCCATTCTTGGATCCTCCATCCTTGAATGCATCACTAATGAATGGTAAGGGGTCATCATAGTTCCTAAGGGGTGGTGTTAGTGTATTTATTTTATTACACTTAGGTTTATTAAACCTAATTACTCATTTATGCTCATTCGACACTTGTCCAAACAAGTTGTCATCTTTTAGGATTCTACTAGAAATGTGTCGAGTTCATTTCGACACCTCATCCTAATTCCTTGGGTAGTTTTTCCACCACACTAGGTTGAAGGAGTTCATCCCAAATTTTGTGGAGACCCTCACAACTAGATGTACTTTTCTTCTCTGATGAATCAGCGGTCAATTATGCTCTCTTTGTATTATTATTCTTGTTTCTTTTTAAATTATATATATATATATATTAAAGAGGGATTTTTATTTATTTTAGCAAAAATATATATATTAAGAAATATATATAGAAAAAATAGAAAAAGATAAAAAAATAGTTCTTATCTCCATGCATCAGTCTCTTTGAGTTTTTTTTTTGTTTGTGACTAATTATTAGTCATAAGTACTACACCTTTGTCATTATTTTCAAAAAAGGGGGAAATTATATGTATAAGGGGGAAATATACATGTAAAGGGGGAATATATTTGTATAAGATGTAAAAAGTGGAAAACATTTTAAAGGCCAAAGAGGGAAATACACTAAGGAGAAACATGTACATACACTGTACCGAGGCATGCACATAGGGGGAGTCATTGACAAGGTGTAGTACTTACAAAGGTGTAGTACTTACAACTTGTCAAGTATGTGCACATGGGATGTTTGAATGTTTTCCATTATATTCTCCCATTGCTCTTGGAGGTCTTCCAGGGTCATATATTCCAATGTGAGTCTAGCGTGGATGTCATATATACTCTTGGTAACAGAAATCTCTAGTCTGGCAATCAATGTTTTTGCCAAAGTCATGTGTTCAAACAGCAATGTGAGATTCAGGAGTAACTTTGCTTGGAGCTCAGTTACCTCATCTCGGATTGTGCTTTTAGCCTTTTATAGTTCTAGTGTCAACCTTTTTGACTCTACAATCTTCTCAAATTTCAATTGGAATGCATTTTCGTTGGTTGTGAGACTTTGTGCACTAGCCGTAAGGTCTTCATCTATCTTTTCTATCTTTTCACTATGATCGCTAGTAAAATGCTCTATTGTGCACAACTTTTGAACTAGTTTAACTACTTCTGATAATTGGTTCCGTTGTAGTCACTAATTCAAATTGTTTTACCTTATTTTCTGCCACTTCTTGGCTGATCTTCTTGGTTAACTTGTATTGACACTTCTCCTCAACATGTTCCTCAATGACTTTGTCTACATCTGTACATTCTATGATGTAATTGCATCAGTGAGTACTGCTAATTTATCAAGTATTGGAGCATTTTGATCAATTTTAGTGTCACGTACTATCTGCAATAGTATTTATTTTGTGGTATCCAGGACTTGTGATTTCTTATGCTCATTCTTGAGTTTGTCCTGTATAGCCTTCCTCTTGCAAAGTTCACCATACTTAGTTAGGGAATTAGGATCCAGTGTTCTAGGAACACAGTTGGGTATGTCAATGATTTCATCGAGTCTGACCGTCCTTTTATTTTCTTCTTCTTCAAAATTGTGCTGGAAGCAGGGGAATGAAGGACTATTGCAAGTTCTTTCTCTATCTCTTTTTATTTTGGTGATTGTTTGGGAGGTGTGGTGCCTTTTGTACGCTTCTCGGTATTAACATGTTGGTCGGTAGTAGACGTCTCTACATCAACCTTGTCTTTATCTGTATCCTTTTCTTCCTCTGTGTTCTTATCAGTGGAATCACTTTGTTTTTCCTCTCCACTTGTATCTTTGTTTTCCTTATTTGAATCCTTTTGCTTCCCTTGTTCATTACCTGTGTCTATTGGTATGTTTGCATCAGGCTCAGGTGATTTTTCCTTTTCTTATGTGATAATAATGATAGCTTGTATCAATAGGGGTATGTGACCTAGTATATTTACCTATACAATATCCATTGTATCTTTTTCCTTTTTCTTGTTTAGTGGCATCAGTTACATATTCATCAAATTCTTGGGTTCATTATCAGAATCAATAAGTGTTATATATTTTAATATGATTTCTATTGTATCCCCTAATTATTGTAATATTTGAGGTACGCCATCCATTTCCTTAGTTGCCTCTGTTGTGAATTGTACTAGAGTTACATCCTCGGTATCATTGATGAAGATATGTTCTGGGCTCGGTGTGGCCCCCTTCTATTCATAGTGAGGTTTCTCAGTAAGAGTCAGTACCTGCTTGGGGGCATTGGAGATTTCATTCCAATTCTCATTTCTTTCTTTGTCAATCTCTACAAGTCTTCCCTCTAGTACTTTTTATGCTCTTATCTTAGATAAAAATTTATTTTCACGGTTCTTCATCATTTCATCAATTGCTTCAAATTTTGACTCGGGTGGCATGATTATAACTAGTGATCTTTCCCTTATCTATTTTCATGTATGCAAGGCGTATGTCTATCTTACTCATATTATGTCATTAATCTCTTGTTGCATTTGCTTGTTAAATTGTATTGGTACATACTTGTATGCAATCATTGCCTTAATTATGCCTTCTTCTATCTTAGCTTGATCTCCATGAGACAAGGTTAACCATTTTCTAATCTTTTAGTGTGATATGATCTTGGTGTTGATGATTGATTGTGCAACTTCATCAACTATCTTAAGAATTTTGTTCTTTTCAGGTTGGACTCCTTGATCTTTCTCATCATGTTCAGTGTCTTCCTTGTCTTTGTTTCCTTGAATATATCTCCTTTGTCTCGGTGTTGTCTATCTAGTTTGAGGCTTTCTCTTATAAGTCCTCACTGTACCTTTCTTTATCAATGGTGAGTGTACACCTTTTGTAGTCTGAATCCTCATCTTGATGCAACAATAGTTCTTGGTTTATTTTTTGGTGGTGCATCAGATTCAGTTAACTCAGAGTTACTCAATTTTTCATCTTCACCGATGGGTGAGTGTCCCTCAGTGACATCTTGTTTTGAGTCCTCATTGTTTAGTGATAGTTTTTTTTTCAAGTGTTTTCACCATTTTTGTCTTCTTCCTGTTAATTTTCTTGACTACTAAGCTAGTTTTGATTCTAGACTTGGCTTCTTCAAATGTGCCAAATCTTGCCAATGATTTGTCCATTGGTTCATTCTTTAGGGTTTCCATCTGTGAAAAGCTTCTTGTAAGCTTCTTCAACCTCAAAATATTTGATCTCTGCAACCTTGCAGTGGATGTATGCTTGGATATCTTCAACCAGCAAAACCCTCAGAGGGATGCTTGAGAGCGCTCCTTGGTCATCGGGTTGTGAAGAAATCTTAGGGCAAAATTTATACTTAGGCTTTTCACATGTTTTGTTCTTGATCAGGTTGACCTTCTTGTCCTTTGTGTTCTTGATTGTGGACACTTGTGATGTGGTTTCCATTGTTTGTGAGATAATTTAGGGCTTTTTTACAAATGGACTGTGAGCTCGTTAAGTCTTGTTACTTACTGGATCTTTGTTGTGGATGGTTGAAAGTTGTCAAGTTAGCCTTTCAATCTATTTGTGAATCACTCTGCAAACATGTCACTTTGAATCTCTCTTCTCTCTCTGCACTTCACTCTTTTTCACTTGGTGAATGAAATGAGCTCTAATTGACCTAATTATAGAAAATATTCTAAGCGATGCATTTAATGCTAGCTACCACTCGATCGATGAAACAAAGACGCTTGGGTTAAGTTACAACTTAGTTGTACTTTTTCACATGCTCACCGATGATGCTCAGTATGTAGAGAAGACTTGATTTTCATTTACATTTTTATCAACAATGCTCAGTTTACACTAACATCTTGGTTATTTTTCATATGTATACCGATGATGCTCGGTATGTATTGACCGCAGAGATTGGATTCACAAAATCATAACAAGTAATACCATAGTGCATCTTTATTCATGTTATTTTGGCATATTATCAATTTATATTGGAACTGATGTAAAATATAACTTTGTAGAGTGCAGTTCCATACTTACTTGTTTTTCTTAGGTGGGGGTGGTGATATCACCAGATCCATTGGATGAGGTGTCACCAACTGTGGTGCTCGTTCCAATATTGTCATTGTTTGTTTCCTCCATGTTTGATTTCTCATCCTCCTAATATCTTCAAGAGTGTTTCCATTAGAAAAAGTTCTTGACTCTATCACTCAGTCTCTGCAGTCCTTTCTTAGGTGACAAACCTTATGATAGTGTAAGCATGTAATTCCAGAGTTTGTCCAGCTTCTAGATCTTTTTATCCATTTCCTCATCCATTTTGTAGCTATGTGTCCATATCTACCACATACGGTACAATTTACCCATGTGTTGTAATCCCAAACATATGAGTTACTGACTCTTCTCAGTTGATATGCATTTTTTTATTCTTTTGGTTTCCATGCTTCCTTTTTCTTTTTTCTGCATCCATGAGATGTGTGGCCATGCATTTTGCAAGTAGGAAAATATTTTTACATGTAGGATTCCTTGTTTTGTTTGTTCACTTTAGATCTGCATTCATGTTCTTTATGTCCATGCTTGTTAGAGTTATAGAAATTACCTATGAATGTAGAAGTTGATTTAGGAATACCTTTAGCTTTTCTCCTGCAAACATTTGATGTGTGGCCTGGTTTTCCATAGTGATTTCATAAGTGATTCTTTGGTATTGGATTTGTGTAGACATCTTTTTTATTAGCTTGGTATACCCTAGACTGGTATTCTTGTTGAGTCTTCTTTTTCCATTGAGAAATTCATCCATTCTTTTTGTGCTCTCTTCAGCTTTCTTGATCATATCATTATATTGTTGCTAAATCCTTGCTTCATGCTTTAGTTTTTCATTTTTTTTCTCTGAGTTCACCAATAGCTTCCAATTTTCCATTGAGTTCTATGTTCGTTCAGTTGGCCTCATGACTCATAAGAACAAGTTAATTAGTGATCCCAATGTGATGTTTAGTAAGTCTCTATATTTTTGATTCTCTCTCTTACAACTTCTAAGTGATCTTCCTCCTATCATCAATAGCCAATGTTCTTTCTTGTTCATCTTGTCTAGCATTATTCATAACATCAATCACTCTTACCATCTATGTCTCTTGACTTATTTGTAGTACCTTTACTTGTTCTTGTAGATATTGATTGATTTCATTAAGACTTGTAATAATTCTTTACAATGTGTTAGATGTATTGCTAGTTGTAGATCCTGGTGACTCAAATAAATTAGGTATATCTTCTTCATGATAGTCAGTTTCATTATAGTGAGATTCCATGACTTCTCTTTCATCCAATAGTTTTGTCATCTTGATTATTGCTTCTTTGTATTGCTCATAGAAGATCTATATCTCCAACTTTTGATTCTCAATATTCTTATCAAGCTTATACCTTTCCATTGTATGATCTTTTCTCTCAAGTGATTAAACTTTTCAAATAAGAGATCTAGCTCTGATACCAATTGTTGGAATAATGGAATCATATGGACTGAGAGGGGAGGGGTGAATTAGTACCCTTAATTTTTTTTATCAATTATCCTTTAGTAACCTTTACTTGCATTACCGACCATATTACTTTTCTACCTTATGCATGTAATATAAAAAAACATAAATGTAATTGCATGTTAATATTAATAGAAACATTCTTGAAAAGTAGTTACACATGACACAAGAATTGGTAATGCATAAAACCCATGTTAGAAGGTAAAAACTTTGGTGGGGATGAAACTCGTGAAGCTTCACTATCTACAAAATGGAAGATGTCGGTTAAGGCTACAAGTGTGATCACTTCTGATGATCTTACCCTGTTAGGAGTAACATTTTAGACTGGTTAGGTCTACTTGGTTAATAGATTTTAACAACACTGTTAAGTGTGCACTCGGTTAAGAGATTTACAATAAGATTGTTAAGTCCACCTTCTTAAAGGATTTCTTCTATTTGCTACAATTGATAGAGAGTAGTCAAAAATATTTGTTGACCTGATATTATGCAATCTTGAATTGTTGAATACAGATCCTTTAAGGTCACAAGATATATGTATCACCTATAGTGATTGATTAATACCTCTATACTTCTCGATATCCTTGAATCTTGTTCTTTATAACTGAATTCATCTTTTTTTGTACTTGTATATGAAACTCTCTATTTGATCCATGGATGTCTATTGCGCCCACAATCATCATGTTTTTATTGATTACTACATCTGTTTATACAATGTATTGACCTGTTTAGGTTTGACACTTTACAATAAAAAATCTATGATCAAAGGTTTAAAACTTGACCTTGATCTCCTAGTTTGCATTCTTACAATCAGTTAGACTGATTAAAAAAAATTAATTATTCTTACTTGTTCCTCAAGAAATGTTTTTACAGCTAAGAATAAAGCTAATTATAAAACTGAAGTGCTTTATCTCACGTGTATCTCAGATCCACTTTTATCAAGAATAAAAATTTCTCTTGGTAGACTAGTTCTCGGTGATGTCTCTATAGACATACTGTTCTTGGGTTGCTCTATAGACTATTCTCTTGGTTTACTCTGCAAAATGTCTATCAGGTTACTCTATGAATTGTTTGTCAGTGTTCACTAATCTCGGTGTTCATTGTGCTAATAAATTTTGGTGACCATTGTACTTGTCTATTTTGGTGACCTATGTGTTTGTCTATTTTAGTGACCATGTTTGGTGTCACTTGGTGATCATGTTATCGATAGTCCAAAAACTATTTCCTTGTATACTAGTGACAAACTTATGATCCTTTAGGATTATCAATATGATCACACTTGGGAGTTGGAGTCCATTGACATCATTCCAAGGGGTAGACCTATGTGATTACACTTCCCTATGCGTATCCTAGTTTTTTAAGAGTATTAGGTGCATCTGGTAGTGTGTCTCAATCATACCTATTTGAAAACCATGTATCTTTTTTTACGAGTGTACCCTTGAATTAGTCTTTCTTATTTGATTATTTTTTGAGTGTGGTCTAACATCTATCTTCGCAACACAGTAGGGTGGACCTCTGGGTTCCACATAGTCAGGTGGTAGTGATTGTATTTACCATTAAGTTTTGATGTATGTGTTATTGTACTTGGATGATCCTATTTATTGCTACCATGTTCATTGTTTTGAGACTTTTTTATTTCCATTATGAGATGTATATCTTGTATTTTGTAATGTATTGATTTGAGACATCCATTCAGAAGATTTTATTTATTGTATTTATGACTTGATTTATTATTGTGATCCTTGCGACATGTGTAGTGGAAGATGTATTATTTTGCATGCCATGATGTATCACTTGTATCTTATTGGTTGTAACTTCGCTTACATAGATGTGATGAGTGTATCTTAATTCCTTTAATTCAATGTATATGTTAGTTTACATTATATGATCTGTGTTCATTTCATTATGGTTAACTAAATAATTAGTTCACACTTTGATTTGGCTTTTAAAATGAGTGTAAGATATATCATGTGATATGTTATGGTTGATCTTAGTAGTTTAATTAATTATGTTAAAGTAACTTTCATCTCGGAACCTTTGGGATTGTTAACTAAAATTAGATACTTTAGTATAATGTCTTAAATTATGTTGCACTTTCTTCTTCATTTGTAATGTCTAATGTTTAAGAAAAAAATTATTACATCAACTTAGTGTAAATTTAAGTTAATTTCTCATGGGTTCCAAAGTCAGTTACACACTACCGGTTGGGATAATTGCCTTGAATAAATAAGGTTCACTGCCAATCCAAAAATGATCACTCCCTTAATAAGAGTAATGAAAAAGAATCCACCACTCTTTAGTCACTTTCACCAAAAATAAACAACACAAGATTTATATTATGATATTGTACCGATTGCACAAATTCGCATACTCATCAATACATAGATCTTTCCTTGTCAGATTCACATTCACTATGCACATTTATTCATCATAAGCATCAAATATAATCATTTCTATCTTATACCATGTCATGTGAACATGGAATAGGGAGCGTTATATAATTGGGAATAGATTGGTAGCTGACTATAATTGGTCGATTATAGGAAAAAAATTTGAGGTTGAAAAGGGAGTGTTAAGGATTCCTTTATTATCCTATTTCAATGAATCAAGAGTGCTAACGATGCCTTTGTTATCCTATTTCAATGTGATTCACTGAGGAGAAGGGGCTTTGGATATCTAAACAGAAGGTGGTTTAGAGGACAATAATGTGGGGATGAGAAGCATGGGTAGTCTTCTAAGAAGGGGTGACAAATGAGTAAACTTCTTGGAGTTTTCCAAGATTCTAAATTCATAAGAATCTCCATAATAATCTCCATTCTCATCATCAAGTGCATGGAGGATCGTGAAACTAGGTGGGGGCATGGTTTTTTGATGAAATATGTTTTTATAGAAGGGATTGGTTTTGGTTGATAGTTTGACAGTGAGGTATATGTTTCTTTCTTTGTAAAAGAGGTATATCTGTGTAATTTTCAGCTTTATCAATAGTGGAAGCTACTCCTTAAAGGTAAAAATTTCTTAGAAAAAAGGAAAGAAAGAATCTGTTTAGGTTATAATTTTTTTTTAAAAATCATATCAAGAAAAAATACTAGATATAAGAGTCATATATCATTGTTCTAGTAATTTCTACTGTTGGATAAAATAAAATAGAGAATGTTTAATTTCTATAGGAATCACTCCATTAATAACATAATTATATATTAATATTTTGATATTTATCATCAAATTCGACAATGTAAGTGATATAGTTTTGTATAAACAAATTGTGATATTTCAAGTTCTTCTTTGTTATTATATCAATAATACGACTAGATATTTTTGGTCTTTCACAATTAGTGATATCATCCATGGTAAAACTTTAAGAATCCATTGTTGAAAAATTGCATGTAAGGCCTAGTAAGGAAAGAGACTCATACATAAACGTATAATGTATAAGCATTATTCTCCAATTTGTTCTAAAAATTATGTACATTTTGTTTAATGTTTATCATTTGACTATGAATTTCTATTTTTATGTTTAAATATGACACTATTTTGATGTCTCACTTATGTATAGAAGTTATGTCTAACATTAATTAATCAAAAAGTTTAGATGGAACCTCTAATATATTTAGAAGTTATTTCTAACGGGTCTCACTTAAGATTTCTATCTTGAATGTTTAAGGAATTTGAAATCCTAACTAATCAAAAGAAAAAGCTTGTCCTAGTTCAATTTCAATATTACAAAAAAATTATACTTTCACTATTATTTTTAATGTCTTGCCCTTGAGATGCAGATTTGAAACTAAAAAACTGTATTTTTTATTGGATGTACAAAATTTTATACATGTTAAGAGATTATTTTGTAATTCTATCATTGTTATATAATTTGACACACAATTGTTTATTACTATAAAAAAAAATTAAGTAGGATTTGATTATGATGTTCATATTTAGAAAATTATAATCTAAGAGATTTTATTTTATATTCTATTAGAATTATTTAAATTTTCGCTCTTAATAATATGTTTGGCATGTTCATGTTTAAGAAAAAATGTTAATAAAAAAAATAAAAAATAAATCTTTTTTGTTCATTTAAAATATATTGAAATATTTCTATTAGCTATCAATATCCACATTTTCTTCTTAATTTGCTGTCATATTTCAGTTTCTTCTTTCCACTCTTAACAGAAACAATCTGATAGCCTTACATCTATCTTCTTAAATTGAATATATATATATATATATATATATATATATATATATATATATATATATATATTTTTTTTTTTTT
>MU222881.1:28653-39496 GCA_018584345.1 Thuja plicata
CCATTAATAACATAATTATATATTAATATTTTGATATTTATCATCAAATTCGACAATGTAAGTGATATAGTTTTGTATAAACAAATTGTGATATTTCAAGTTCTTCTTTGTTATTATATCAATAATAGGACTAGATATTTTTGGTCTTTCACAATTAGTGATATCATCCATGGTAAAACTTTATGAATCCATTGTTGAAAAATTGCATGTAAGGCCTAGTAAGGAAAGAGACTCATACATAAACCTATAATGTATAAGCATTATTCTCCAATTTGTTCTAAAAATTATGTACATTTTGTTTAATGTTTATCATTTGACTATGAATTTCTATTTTTATGTTTAAATATGACACTATTTTGATGTCTCACTTGTGTATACAAGTTATGTCTAACATTGATTAATCAAATAGTTTAGATGGAACCTCTAATATATTTAGAAGTTATTTCTAACGGGTCTCACTTACGATTTCTATCTTGAATGTTTGAGGAATTTGAAATCCTAACTAATCAAAAGAAAAAAATTGTCCTAGTTCAATTTCAATATTACAAAAAAATTATACTTTCACTATTATTTTTAATGTCTTGCCCTTGAGATGCAGATTTGAAACTAAAAAACTGTATTTTTAATTGGATGTACAAAATTTTATACATGTTAAGAGATTATTTTGTAATTCTATCATTGTCATATAATTTGACACACAATTGTTTATTACTATAAAACAAAATAAGTAGGATTTAATTATGATGTTCATATTTAGAAAATTATAATCTAAGAGATTTTATTTTATATTCTATTTGAATTATTTAAATTTTCGCTCTTAATAATATGTTTTGCATGTTCATGTTTAATAAAAAATGTTAATAAAAAAAATAAAAAATATATCTTTTTTGTTCATTTAAAATATATTGAAATATTTCTATTAGCTATCAATATCCACATTTTCTTCTTAATTTGCTGTCATATTTCAGTTTCTTCTTTCCACTCTTAACATAAACAATCTGATAGCCCTACATCTATCTTCTTAAATTGAGCTTTTATATATATATATATATATATATAACGAAACTAAAATAGACAAGTAAAAAAAAGAATTATAAATCAAGAGAAGGCAAAAGGTTAGCCTCTGATTTTTTTTAACTGTTTTATGAAAACCCTAGCCTCTTGCAAATTCCATTATATAGCGCTCCCTATTCCGCGTTCAAATATCATATAAATTATTATTGCAATGTCGTGTTCACCGAAAAATCGTAGACTTTTTAGTCCTTCAATTTCGTGTTCAATTATCTTCCACTGAAACGGATATCCAAGTAATTTTTCGGACTCAAAAGTCTTCACGGATATACGTAGAATATCTCGAAAGTTTGAGTGGAAATCATATCAGTAGATATCATATGACATTTGAGAACATTGAATATTTGATTCGCTTAAATTGTTTCCAATTCCCTGCTGAAATATTCTTTAATTCAATTTCGTTTTCATCAAACAAAAAAGACTTTGATAGGACTGGTATCATGCTCTTTTGTCAAGCCATGCGCAGAAGACTTGACTGACATACAGTCATACGTTTCTTCTATCAATAGCTATCCGTCGATATCAAATAAAATTTCAGATGCGTTGTTATGAAATCTTGTTTTGTTTAATTTTGAATGACTGTAAGAGCTACTTTGTGCCGTGTTGCAGTTGAGATGTGCACCCGCATAGATTACAATGCGATACAAAATAGAGTTAATACAAAATAATATCATTATAATTTTTAATAACTATTAGGTAGTTTATAGTGTAGATTTTATGTTTAGATAATTAATATCCTTCAAATAAATTGAGAGATATAGTAAATATTTATTAGTATTGAAAACTTGACAATATAGGATGTGGAAAAATGTTTATTTTACAGGGTTTTGGCTCTTTAACAAATCATCAAGTTTTATTTTAGATCTTAAGATGTTGCAACTAGTGGTAAACAATCAATAAATTACAAGTTTGAAGCTAAAAACTCTTCATTTTTTATTTATAGCAAAGGAAACTCCTCACTCTTTTGAATGATCTCCATGTTCATATTGTTTATCCCAAAATGAGTATAATTGGAGCATTTCCATGAATTTATGAACAAATGAGGCAACTATAGGCACATTTATTCATTGATTGTAGTCACAACCTTAGAGAAAAACTCTAAGAATTTTAAAAATGAATCTTGAGAATGAAATAAAGATTATAGACTGTGCATGCCTTTTGACTCATTGATTGTAGTCACAACCTTAGAGAAAAACTCTAAGAATTTAAAAAATGAATCTTGAGAATGAAATAAAGATTATAGACTGTGCATGCCTTTTGACATTGTAATTTTCATGGCCTTTTCTTTCTAGAGTCAAAATATTAGGATCATAGATTTTAATATCCTTCCAACTTGTCTTGGCACTACATAAGGCCATCCATAACATCATTCAACAAGTATCAAGCTAACAAAAAGTATAATAATTAAATAATACTAAATGGAGAGAAAAGAGTATTGTTTTAGTGAGTTATATTGAAATAAACATATAGAGAGGAAGAGAAAGAATGAAAGATGAAGGTAAAATGGAGAGAAAAGAAGGGTAAAGATAGAGTGAGAGAGGGAGAGTGGGAGGACATCAATATGTGAGGAATATGATAAGGAAAAAAGAGATATATACAGAGAGAGAGAGATGTATATACGTATTGTATGTATAGAGAGGAGTGGGAAACGATGAAGGAGGGAGACTTGTGTGTGTGGAGAGAGAGCGCGCGCGGTACAGTCAAATTGTGCATATGACGGAATCAATTGCACATATGACCGAGTGGGACGTGTGCTGTTAAATCCTCCACGTAGAATATTTGCAAATGCCATTGTAGAAAACTCTCAAAGCTGTTATGCTCTCATTGCAGTTGAATCCACGACACTAATTGGGCCATCTTCGTTCGTTTTCCATTTAAATTACAAAAATAGTAATACAGATTCTATAGTTATCAAAATGGCGATGATGTGTTTGGTCCTAGCAGTTACAATGATTATTGCAGTTAATAATTCGAATGGCGATGAAGTGTTTCATCCTAGAAGAAGTCCATGAAGGTGTTTATGGATCGCATTCTAATGGCCTTTCGTTAGCTAAGAAATTATGAGAGTGGGATATTACTCGCCTATCATGGAGAAAGATGTTATTAAGTACGTTAAGTCTTGCAAGAAATGCCAACTACACGATAACTTGATCCACGCTTCTTATTGAGAATTGTTGTTATTTATCACACACTGACCGTTTGAACAATGGGCCTTTGACCTTGTTGGTCAAATATATCCTTCCTCATCAAATGGACATAAGTGTATTATCAGCACCAAATAGTACTTCACAAAGTGGGTGGAATTCATTCCTTTAATCAAGGCGAGTGGCAAACAAGTGTCAATGTTTATGTTTATCCTAAACTACATCATCTGTAGGTATGGGATACCCTCCTCTATTGTAACTGATAATTGAGGGAAATTTGAGAACAATGATATTGATGAACTGTGCGAGAAGTTTCACATCACCCTGTACCATTCGTTTATATACTACGTGTAAGGGAATGGACAGGCTGAGGCTTCCAACAAAATAATTCTCAAAATCTTATACAAAAAAATAAACAAATCTGGTAAGGAATGGCATCTTAAACTAAATCCAGCATTATGGGCATACAGGACCAGTATCAGAACACCTATAGGGGCAACACATTTTGTATTGATGTATGGTTTAGAAGAAGTACTGCCTATTTACGTAAAGGTACTATCACTTTACAAGGACTCATAACCAATGAAGATTATCTTATTTCCAAAATCCAAGAATTAGCACTACTTGATGAAAGAAGAAAAGAAGCATTCAACTACTTGAGATTCTATCAGAAGATAATGTCATGAGGATATAACAAGAAGGTTAGACATAGAGAGTTTCCGATTGGAGATCTTGTACTTACAAAAAACCCAAAGAGTAAACAATATCGAGAATAGAAGGGAAAATTTAAACCTAACTAGACAGGTCCCTTCATGATTACAACATCATTCGGTTCTGGAGCCTATCAACTATCAACTCTGAAAGGAGATCTCCTCCTTGAACCCATCAATGTTATCCACCTAAAAAATTTCTACAACTAGATATTCCTCAAATGAGCAGTTCGTGCACAGAGAAAGTGTTCCTAAAAAATACCAAAAAAAATAGCAAAAGCAAAAAAATCCAAAAACAGTGCAAAATGATCCTGGACAAAAAGACAAAAATTTGGAAAATGTCATGCAAAAATCATTATCTTGGTGAAAACCTAGCAAATAGGCGCCTTGATGAAAACACAAAAGTAAGAAAAAAATAAAAATCAAAAAAATCAAAAATAAGAAAAGGGCCTCGGTGAAAACCTAGTAAATAGGTGTCACAGTAGTAAAAATAGCAATCCTTACTAGTGGTGAGAACCTAATAAACAAGCATCACTTCTAACTAATGCTTCATCTATCAATGTGTTGCTTGTCCATCTTTCCTGCAGAGGCTTCAGCTTGCTTTCTTTCTTGTTTATATCGTTTGTCACTTTCCTGACCTTCTACAACTCAGTTGGCTCTCACGACACCATCATCGCTTAAAATAGATCAATATCTTATTCCTAGGACAATTAGACCAAATTGGGGATAATTTCCCACATGCAATCATGTCAACTAGGTCCATATCTTGACATTCGGTTATTTAGCCAATTAGACTCAATCCTCTTATTCTCTCATCATTGCACAATTTTCTGCTAACACACTGGTGTTTTTCAACACCCATATCATAAAATAGTGTTTCTCAATACTTTCACTCTCAATACCATAGTGTTTCTAACCATCCATTGGATGCATCTCCCCCAAAAAGTGATCAAGCAACCATACACACACTACACACACTACACAAGCATTGGTGTTTATCAACATCACCAAAAGACAAACAAATCCACGAACACAAACCTGACATTCACACCTATTTAAGATATTCTGATTATGTCTTCAGAATTACTCAATAATGTTCATGCACTAGAGTGGCAAGGGTGAAGATGTAATGTTTATTTGTATGTTGTCTATTATATTAGATTTTATTTCTAAGATCTCACGAGTAACTCAATGATGTCTATAGACTAGAGAAGCAGAGATGGGATGTATGATACTTTTCTTTGACTTCTGCTTCTGGGTGTGGTTCCAATTATCCTAAAATGTCAAATAAATTGGGTGTCTGTGATAAGGACCTCCACACTGGTGGTATTCTGCACATACCTTGACTCTTTTTATTTGAGGACTAAGGTGAGATCGGATTCATCTCCTTGTCTATTTGGAGTGATATATTTGTATTGTGCAATATAACAAAATATACCCAAGGATATGAATGCAAGGGTCAATGCAGGTAACACGAGGATGATCCAAGGATATGAACAATAATGGGTCATTGTGGACATGATATCATTATTTGCACAAGAAGAAAATGATCTCTTGTTTAGCTAAACACACAAGAATCCCTTAGGTTGTCTTGAGTCTACATGCCTCAATGCTCATGATAACTTGCAATATAAAAAAGGAAGTCACACTCAGGTCATCTAGGCTCTGTATGCCTTGGTTCTTGTGTTACTTTTGACATTTAATTCGATGAAATTCATATTCATATTCTCATGGTCGCAGTGGTACCAGTGAGGGTTATACTTACTCTGAGTTGCTGAACTACTCAATGATGATAAAAATAACTAAAAAGATAAATGTGACTAGTGTCCTAGCTTGGATTCATTCTATAATTACATTTAGTCTTTGGCATTGTAACGTTGCTAGCACTCAGTAATCCTAATCTGGGAATTCCAATCAAGATTGACATCATTCCTTGCATCAGTGGTCAACTGTGGGCATCATCCTTGACATGGTTGAGTATTTTGTATATTGACACAAAGGGAAACACTTGCATGAGTTTTTAGCTACATACATAATCATATCAAGTGGATTCACAATGCACATCATATTAAGCTTTCATTAAGAATCTTAGTAAACTCATTGCATAAAAATTCATCACACATTGAATGAAACATAATCGCATAATATCATTTGCAATATATGAATGAGAAAAGTACAAGACCATCAGTACATTCATTTTTATATATAGTATCATAACTAAAATGAAAGTGCATCTGTAGCAACAAAACATGGAAAGTAAATGCATCCATAAGTATAAGCAAGACCATACAAGCACATCATATAGTGATCAAAAGAGGCATCATATAACCAGAGCGTCAATATATCAAAACACAATGAGATCAAATCATGTGTCAAACTGTCAATCAAATATATTTGAGAGTACAAACAAGTAACTGAAAACTAGTTAGATCATTGGCGCCCTCGCCACTATGATGCGGGCTAGGATATGGAACATCAGCACGACTAGGAACTAGGGAAGGAAAAACACCCTCAGACTATGCAACAAATCTTGAATATGAAGGAGCCTAACAATATTCCAGAAAAATGACATTGTATAGTCTGTAATAGTAGGCCGCTTGGCTCGCTTAATATGTAGTTTTATGTTGTATTATGTCTCTCTCAGTGATCAATTCCTGTATCCTCCTATCTCTCTCAATAACATGTGGCTGAGCCATAGCCAATTGTGTTTGTAACCTTCTTATCCGATCGCTTAGTGTTGAGAAAATGTGTGTTGTACACATTACATAATAATATTTATAATTGTACTATTTCATTTTATTATGTAAATATTGCAATTGATTTTGATTCGCTTAAATTGAATATATCTTGTGCCATATTTTGTGGGTATGTTGTCTATTCTCTTTCATGTGGATTTTAAAGTGTTTATTTGCTTCAAATGTATAATGGGTTATGTGGAAATTGTCATTTGGTTGAATGCAAGTTTCCTATCAAGTGGTATCAGAGCTATGGTTGTAGTGTTGTAACCCTAAATTGAATCGATGGGAATGCGTGAAAGGATGTAAGATATGGAAATATATATTGGTTTTGTAGGTTGTTTATTGTAGATCTAAGGGTTTTGGGTTTTCTATTATGATGGGTTGTTGGCAGATTTTGGGCATGAGAAATTGTTGTTCAAAAGGGTTTTGGATGTTTTCATTTAAATGAGCGTTTTGGAGGGGAGTTCGCAGAAATGTCATCCTATGAAGAAATGAACCTCACCATTAGATCCGTGTTGGCTTTTCAATAAACTTTGATATGAAATTTGCCCTAATTTTTCCATGTTTAAAGAAAATGAAATTTTCTTTTTTAGTTGCAGGCCATGACCACTGTCAAATTTAACTCTATCAGAATGTACCTATAGAAAAATTAAAAAATTAAAATAAAGTGTAGTGCTTGCGGGGGTTGTTTTTATTTAAAATTAAAAAATGAAAAATAAATAAATAAATATTCTAAATGCGTTGGGGGGTCCACAGACTCCCCCTACCCCTTTTGTACCATGTTATACTTGTGGGTACTGACAGGGTACCTATAGGTCTGCAGGCCCTATCAGCCCGTAGGCCGCTAGTCAGGGTTCTCGAACCTCGGTGCTACGACACTGCTAGTTTTTTTTATAATTTTTTTTTTAAAATAAAAGTTTTGGATTTATTAAAATGACTTCTATTGTTAATATTTGTCTTTGTTTTATATGATGAGATTTAATGGGCTAGGTCAGACTTGAGATAAAAACTTAAAATTTGTTTTATGGGCATGTTGACAAACTATTTTTGTGGGATCCATTGTTTGCATATTTGGCCTTGGAGGCTGATTTCTTTCTCGGAGCATAACTTGCGCATACGAAGTCAGATTTTGGAATTTGAATAGTCGATTAAAATCTCTTGGAGAGCTCTACACCTTGGTTAAGATTTGGTGTAGGTTTGATATGGTGTATTTGATGATATTTTGATCTTAAATGTTTATGGATTATATTGACTATGGTGACATTGTGAGTTTATGACATGGTTTTTTTGGAGATTTGGATTATTATGTCATTGTATACTTAGCTTGTATTTCAGATCAGTCTCATGTTGACATTGTTATCAGTATGTGGTTTGGATATGTATGGTGCACTATTGGTTCTATAGGCTGTGCAATTATGTAAGTGGTCTATACTTACAAATTGCATTTATGAAATGGATATGGGTTGTCTGTGCCCATTGATTTTTCATTATGGATACATATTCAAATTAGTGGCATTGTTTTGTCACATGATTATCTGATTTTTTTTCATATAGAGAGGATGAGATGTTGTTACCATGTACAATCATGGTTGAGGATTGTGGTTGACTATGTTATGCTGGCAGGTGTTTTTTATTGATGATTATTCATTTTGATTCTTGATTTGGTTATGGAAGCATATCTTCTTGGTTGCGGATCATGGTTATTTTGGTTTCTTTCTTGAGGAGCTCATGATTGCTAGCTTTGAAGTCTTTAATGGTTTGATGCCTTATTTGATTATCATGGTTAGAGGATGGTTTTATCATGATGTCATGGATAGCTTGGTTACACAGTTTAGTGGGAGCTTGTGATAGTGATGGTGTGGCGGTGTAGGATTGATTCCTAGTTTTGTATCTTCTTGGTGTAGGAGATGAATATCATGATGCCATGGGTGACTCGGTACCACAGTTGAGTGGGATTTTTTGGTAGTGATATGTATTGAGTGTTTGCAGATCTATTGGAGGGTCACTTAGATCTTGTTGCTACAGAAGCGTCTTTGACATTTGTGGGTGCACTTTTAGGTGGTGGTTATCTTTATGGTATGTGGTGAGGACTCATGGGGTTTATTATTTCATTTGGCATGTTATCCTTGGTTTTAGGATGGTTTAAATTTTATGTCATGGTATACTCTTGATACATGTTTAGATTTTTGACATGTTAAGTTCATATGGAGCATGTTATCTCTTTAGTTGAGATGGTTTAGATCATGGTTTTCATGTTTATGATCCTAATTCCTAGGTTGGATTAGTGAGATTGATCTTGGTTTAGTTTCTTTGTATTGAGTACATTGATCATTTTTTGGATGCTTCATGATATTGCTATGTTGCATTTGGAGTTGGCATGGATTGATTGGTTACAGGTACTCATGGATACTTAGAGATAGAGGTGATGATGATTTCTTTTGGGATTAGAGATGTGTGTGTTGGGACAATTGATGGTTTCAGCAGGAAGACCGAGGAGCATTCACCTTATATGGAATGTAGAGGAGAGTGTTCTTAGATTAGTTCTGGTTAGAGACATGGATATCTTGATGAGAATTCTCATTCCCTACTCTTGGTCTACTCAGTGGTTTACTACTTGAGTGGTATAGCCCATTGTTTCTTCTTAGGTGCATTATGTTTATGCTTATCTTTCATGGATAGGGATCTTGAGATATGGTGTGAGTTAGTTTTGGAGGGTTGATTTGAGAGATAGTTTTGGCATTGGTTATGTCCTTGTGGATATGTCATTATTATGATATGATCATGGTTGAGTTTAGGAGATGTTTAAATTGGGCATATTCCTTGGATTAGGAATGGTTATGCATTTGATCTTCTTCTAAGAGGCTTACATCCATGATTGGTTATATGTTATGGTTTGGGTGTTGTTGTGGCTTCTTGTATGGGTTTTTATAGAGGATATCATACTTGGAACATTTGACATTTAGAGGTGTATGTAGAAGGTCATGATATAGGTTATGATTTGTATAGTTTCTCTTGGTCTTGGTTATCTTCATGGATGTTCGGTTTCACTTACATTGGATTGAAATTGGTTGGATCTTGTGATATCTAGTTTGTGTTCATGTGTGTCATATGAGATGGCATGGTTATTTCTTTATCTCTTTCCTATTTGGGTTGTGGAGAACTTGGCATAATGTTGGAGACTTGTTATGAGAGTTGTGTTTACAGGAAATTGGACTAAATGTTACATATTATTGTGTATGTCCTTGATACTATATGGATTCACTTCTATGAGATGTTATGAGTGGATTTATTTCAGATTTGACATTACCTTTTGTAAGGTAGAAAAATGGAGTGGAGTCTTTGTTAATTGATTGTTTGTACAATATAAAAATGATTGAATTGATTATCTTGAAATGTAATGCTTGAAATAGGAAATGTGTTGATGGGTAAATTGTTCTTTGTGTTGCATAGAATGTATTGAATTCCTTAACCCTAATTGAGTTGTATTGATTAAGTATTGAAATTGTGATTAAGGAGTAGATAAGATGTACCTTTTATCCTCAAATGCACAAATGGGAGATCCAAGTTGATCAACCCCAAAGAAAGGTTAATGCACAAATGAATCAACTATTTGGAAGGGAGAATAACAAAGTAGATACCTTAAATTCTATTAATTATAAGTATAGAAATTATGTATGATAGTAATTGAAGAGATAAGAGAAATGCACTAACCTTGAAATATTGTAGATCAAAGAATGCCATTTTTTGAGGTTTGTATTGAGTTTCTGGAAAAACTGACAGTTGATCCCGAATCGAAACACAGAGACGAACAAAACCCAAAAATCATTTTCCATTCTGATGTTGTCTTATGAAAAAGGTCAACCTTGACCCACAAATGTCAACCCTAACCCAATAATGTCAACCCTGACATGCACAAATCTGAAAGTGACTCTGTTCACAGATCGTGAAAGTTTGCCCAAAAGGGTATCTAGATCTGGTCTCAAAACTGCAATCATGAACCTGTACCTGCAAGAAAAATATGTTTTTTTATCATGGGGAAGGGGTTTTCCTTAGTCAAACCTTGATTTAGGAATTAACCTTGAAATCAATAAAGTACAGAATGCTAGCAAGTAGTAGAATTGAATCTAACAATGAAGCTATGATACTCAAATAGATATGTAATTGAAATTCAAATGTATGC
>MU222881.1:39599-56326 GCA_018584345.1 Thuja plicata
AAGGATCTTGAAGGAAGATCACACCACCATGATGGCTAGATCTAGGGTTTGAATGATGAATCTTGAATGTTTGCACCCAATCCCTTCAAAGGCTTGAGAGCTTGAATCCTTGATCTTCAATGGAGAAATTGAATTCTTGAGAAGAAAACTTGAACACCTTGAGATCTTGGAAATTGATGCTTGAACTTTATGCTTCTTAACAAAATCTTGATTAGAGCTTTTTTGCACTTAGAAGACTTAGAGGAAATGAGAGAGAAATGCTTCCTTTTATATGAAATTAGGGCACAATCTTATGAGGAGACAAAAATAGGATAATTAAATTTTAATTAGACCCATGCCCCTAGAAAAGGACCTATATTAAATAAAATTTAGGATGCCATGCTTCAGAACCCAAAATAGATGACCCGGAAGCGGAAAAACTAAATTTTTTATGAGTCCCGACAGCTAACAAGTTTCCTAATTTGAAATGGGGACCTAGGTCGAGGTCGAGGTTGACCCTCACCTAGGTTAGGGTCAAGGTTGACCCTGACCCAAGGGGTCAGAACCCCTGGAAAATATGCTAGGTGGGGTAGGAGGTGCCCGGAGAGGCCCAATTAGGGTCCTAAACCAGTACAGAAGCATGAGATGATGCAGAAATGGGAGGATGATATGATGGAGGTCAAAAAGATCCCCTAAGGAGGGCTAACTTCTCTTAGCATGGAAGTAATTCCATTTTAAGATGATACATTAAGCCCCCACTTTAGCAGGAGTACAGAAATTGAATGTGCTCAGGGTAAAGTTAGAGTAAAAGGATCCTAGTGTATTGCAATGAGATAGAATATCACTAAGTCAGGGATATGAGCCCCCAAACCAAGGATTATAACTCAACATAAATTCATAAAATATATGGGAATAAAGAGAAATCAATCATTGTATCATCTTAAAATGGAAGCACTTCCATTTTGATAGGCTTAGCACCCTCATTTAGTATGGTTGGCATATTAGACTTGCATCTATGCTTGATTATATGTATGTAAATGAAATTAGGGTTAGGATCTTGTGGATTCTCCTAGATTTCTCTCTCTCCATGGATATTCTCTCTAGGTAGGACCTATGTATTGGTCCTCTTAGGCTTCATCCTACTCTCTCTCTAGGCCCCTACGCTTTCTTAAACACTCTAGCATATTCCCCTACCTTTCCAGGTCCTTGGCTGATTTGGAAACCTTTTTGAAACTATCTGGTGACCTACCTGAAACCTCAGGTCAGGGTCAAGGTTGAAACTTAGCACCCTCATTTAGTATGGTTGGCATATTAGACTTGTATCTATGCTTGATTATATGTATGTAAATGAAATTAGGGTTAGGATCTTGTGGATTCTCCTAGATTTCTCTCTCTCCATGGCTATTCTCTCTAGGTAGGACCTATGTATTGGTCCTCTTAGGCTTCATCATACTCTCTCTCTCTGGGCCACTAGGCCTTCTTAAACACTCTGGTAGATTCCCCTACCTTTCTAGGTCCCGTGCTGATTTGGAAACCTTTTTGCAACTTTCTGGTGACCTACCTGAAACCTCAGGTCAGGGCTGAGGTTGACACTGACCTAGGTCAGGGTTGAGGTTGACCCTGACATAGGTTAGGATCAATTTTGACATAGACCTTTTCTTGGTATTTGTCCCCGCTTTCAAATCTGGAGCTTATCGGGGCCCAGAATTAAAATAGGTCCCCGAGTTCGGATGCAGAGGTGTTTTCTCCGATATTGGAATTAATATGTTTTCTCCTTGGTTGGAAAATGTGATTGGACCATGATTCAAGGTGAAATTTGATATTAGATCCCTTGCATTTCCCTAGGAGGCCTATGTTGAGATCTCTATATAAACACTCTCTTTTGCCTTTATTTGATCATGAGATGAAAACAAAATCGGGAAATGACATGATGAAATGATGATGCAAACAAGAAAGAGGATGATATAGAAGGACAAGCTAAGAAGACATATCATTATCTTCAATCAAGAATTTTCAAGGACAAGCCATGGTGGATCTTCATTGAAGCAAGAAGGCATTCTCTTTATATCTACTATTTTCAACATTCAAGCATTCAAAGGACATTATCATGGGGTAGCAATTACGGATTGTGAGTTGATAGGAATACTTTAGCCTTTGGGGCTTGGTATGCTTTCTTTGTCATATTCAAATCTATGCATTTCTTTCTCATTTCCATGTTATGTTAGGATTGTTAATCTATAGGATTAGATCTTGATATTGCATGTTTAAAGACTCTTCAAAAACGCAATACACACACACACACACTACATTCTATATTTGGCTATTCGTGGAGGTGGAAACCACCAAATTGGGGGTTTGACTAAGGCAAAACCCTATATAGCCACCCCAAAATCCCTCTTTTTAGATATTTGCAGGTACTATTTTCAGTAGTAACATGTGCAGAATAGTAGATCCGAGACTAGATTTGGATACCCTTTTCGATGAACTTTTGAGATCCACAAATAGATTTTCTATCAACACTGTGCAGGTCAGGGTCGACATTATTGGGTAAGGGGTGACATTTATGGGTCAAGGTTGACCTTTTTCATAAGACAACATCAGAACAGAAAATTATTTCTGGGTTTTGTTTGTCTCTACATTTCGGTTTGGCATCAATTGTCAGATTTTTGAGAAACTCAATACAGACCTCAGAAAATGAGTTTTTCTAGATCTGCTATGTTATGAGGTAGGTATCTTGTCCATTTATTTCTTATATGTTCCTCAAGCTTTTTTATCATAATAATTAAGTGTAAAAAAACATAAATTTGGCCTTAGGATCTCACATTATCATATTACATAAATCTTATTTAGGGAATCCTTCTTGTGCCAAATTGTATACTTTACATTTTGGTGAACCCATGATCGACAACTCTTTCTTTTTCATTGGTGTTAGATTCACATTTCATATTAGATTTTTCATGTATATAGAAGTAGACTTTCTTTTATGCTTTTGCATTTATATTTCAAAATTCATAAAAATTTCCAAAATACTTTTAAAAAAAAAACACAAAAACATTTACATTTTTCATGCTTGTAGTGTTTCAACATGTATGATTTTCATTTTGAATACTTTGATGAGGATTTTGTTGTACAAAAGGATAGATCCCTTACTGAGGTACATGGAAGTGAGAATGCAAATGGTTTGAATGAGATCCCCATGGATCGCATTCCCATTTCATCCTCCTCCACAACCTCTTCAATTGACTTTTACCATAAAGTGTATGCATGGTTACCTTCATATTCCTATATTTGCAACATCGAGACACCTAAAATGTTATTTCCCAAACCTTTGATGATGGTAAAAGGATGTCCTCAAATAACTATTAAGGGAAAACCCATAGATCGCTTGGATTTCTTTGATAACGTGGATTCTGTTTTGCATGCCTATCACACACGAAATAATCCTCAACCTACTATCCTAGCAACTTTACCTCCTGCTCAACCCATGCTTCCTCAAGCACCTAGGTTACCTTCTTCCTTTAAAGAATATGACTTAGTGGAACAATTATGAGCTACTCCCGCTAAGATATATTTATGGGAATTACTTCAAACTTCCCCTACATATCATGAGGCGTTGCAAAAATCCTTATCTACTCTCCCTGCCATGCCTCCTAATCAAGAGAACATTAATTTATTTCTAGAATGCATGCATGCTATGCCTTCTGTACCTCCTATTGTATTTTTTGACAAAGATTTACCTACTGTTGAGGTGCAGAATCAATATGATGCTCTTATGGTTGCTATCTCTATTAATTAGAGTATCATTCATAGAACATTGATTGATAATGGATCTGGGTTCAATGTTTGTAGCATGGATATGCTTAAGGCAATTAACGCCGATCTTACAACTATTCAACCAGATAATATTCCTATTCATGGATTTGATAATATTGCAAAGAAAACTTTGGGAACTATTACACTACCCATTAAAGTTGGTCCTATGCTTCTTTACACTCCTATCCATGTTATGCAGGGACCACTCAATTATAACCTTCTATTAGGAAGACCTTGGTTACATAGTATGCATGCAGTTCCTTCTACTCTTCATCGCAAGGTTAGGTTCATATACAACAATCTAATGTACACATTACATGCAGATGATGAACCAAATCCCTGTTTAAACATAGAATATGCTAAGGTTCCTGAGCCTATACAACCAATTAAAAAACTTGAACAATCACCTGAGGTTAAAAAAGATAGGATCCCATCTTCCTCCTTGATGGAAGATGATTGGGGAACATTGGATTTTAATCCTACTTTCATAGGAGAATACAAAGTATCAAATTTGGAATTGATGAAAGAACAAACTGAGTTTGAAAAACTAGTTTTTATTCCCTCTTCGCTTTTTGAGGCATTAAAAAGTAACTTTGTTGCTGATTCTCATGATGAAACAATTGAGACAATAAAACCAGATTGTTATGACATTGTGACATATGCCTCTCCTTTAAATCAATTCTATATGGATGATAGGTATGGTTCTCGTTACCATTTACTCAAGAAAGTCAGATTCAATGGGAAAGGTTGTGGTAAGTATGAACAAGGTATACAAGTACCCTTGGATAATGAAGGTGGTGATTATAATTATGGGTTAGGATTTAATCCTTATAGGAAACCATCGGTCTTTCCTCTTAATGTTAATCATGTTTGTGGAGGACATTTGAAATTGGTTAATCCACTTATCCTTGACATGGATCAAAAGCCAAAATTGGACATCGTTCCTGAGGATGAAGCTCTTGCTGACTTTTTAGGAGCTTATCAAGATCTACCTACATTTCATCATAAAAGGAGAAGGTTATATTGTTTGAATAATGAAGCTTATTTTGGAGAACATGATGAATCAAACATTTCCCTTTGCCAACAGATTCTCCCATACAAAGTAATTTATTAATAACTGAGACCATTGACATTCAAGTAGATAAGAATGATGTGGAAAGAACAATTAAAATTGGGAAGTGTTTGAATCAAGATGAACATGATCAATTAGTTTCTCTCTTACATGAATACAAGGATATCTTTTCTTGGACATATTTGGATATGCCAGGTATAGATCCCAAAATTGTCACTCACAATATTGTCCTTAAGCCCAATGCTAAACCTGGGAAACAAAAGATTCGCAAGATGAATCCTAGCATCGCTTTACTGGTAAAAGCTGAAATTGAAAAATTACTAGGTGCAGGATTCATCCACTCTATTGATTATTCTGAATGGATTTCCAATATTGTGGCTATTTCTAAAGGAGGAAACAAAGTATGAATGTGTACTAATTTTTGTGACTTGAACAAAGCATCCTTAGAAGATGACTTCCCGCTACCTAATATTGACACGATTGTGGATTCAATAGCAGGTCATGCATTATTGTCTTTTATGGATGGATTTTTAGGGTATAATCAAATCATTATTCGTGTCAAGGATGAATTGAAAACCATAGTTATTACACCTTGGGGGACATTCTGCTGGGTCATGATGCCTTTTGGATTAAGAAATGCGGGAGCTAGCTATCAACGTGCCATGACTCTGATTTTTCATGATTACATTCATAAGATTTTGGAAGATTATGTGGATGATATTTTGGAAAAATCTATACAAAGAGAAGATCATGTGTTCATTCTAAGACAAATATTTGAAAGAATTAGGAATTATAACGTGAGGTTAAATCCTAAGAAATGTGCTTTTGGAGTTGATTCTAGAAAATTATTAGGATTTATTATTTCCAAGCGAGGCATAGAAGTTGATACTGAGAAGATAGATGCTATCATTAACATGCCTCCTCCTAAGAATATTTCTCAATTACACAGTCTACAGGGTAAAATACAATCTATTCATCACTTTGTTTCTAACCTAGCCGATAGGACTGTTCCTTTTACATCTTTACTCAGAAAAGATACTACATTTTCTTGGAACCAGGAATGCAAGAAGTCTTTTGAGAAATTTAAGGAATATCTTGCTAATCCTCCTATCTTACAACCTACTCAATTTAACAAACCCTTTTATCTATATACTTCTGCCACATCTAATGCTTTAAGTGCATTGTTGGCCCAACATGATAATGACAGAAAGGAAAGACCCGTATACTATATTAGTCAAACTTTGTTGGATTATGAAATGTGATACACTCAACTAGAATGACAATTCTTGGCTTTATTTTATGCTTGTCAAAAACTCCAGCATTACTTACTCAATGTTGAAGTCAATGTGATTGTTAAATTTGATCCTTTAAAACATCTTTTCTCAAAAACTGATCTCTCTGGCCGATTAGCTAAATTGGTGATGTTGCTCATAGAATTCAATCTTAATTTCATCCTTCAAAAGTCAATTAAAGGACAGGTATTAACTGATTATTTAGCTGACACTCCTTGCCCTTATTCTAATACACATGTTACCTCTGTATAATTCCCCGATGAGAATATACTTGCAATAAAACAAGATGACATTTGGGAATTATATTTTGATGGCTCTAGATGCAAGACAGGTTCTGGAGTGGGCATTATCTTGATCGCTCCTATGAAGAAACTGATCCCTATGTCATATAAATTAAATTTTCCTTGTACTAACAATATTGTAGAGTATGAAGCTCTCATAGCCGGTTTACGAGCAACTTTATCTCTGCAGATTAAAATTTTAGAAATTTACGGGGATTCACAATTGATTGTGGAACAAATCAAAGGAGGTTATCAAACTAAGAATGATAAGATTGCATAATATCGAGATTTGGCTCTGGATATTCTTTCACAATTCTCTTCTTATACAATTCAAACTTTACCTAGGAAAGATAATTGACATGCGGATGCCATGACAAGTGCAACTTCTTTGGTTTGCCTTGAGAACAACAGGGAAGACTTTCAATTTACTATACACACTCTTAAATTCCCTGCAATTTCTAATAAGGTTACCATGGATTATTGTAATTTGCATTTAGATGAATGGTATTCACATATCTTTCATTTTCTAAAAGATAATACTTTTCCAGAATCAACAACAAGGAACATACGTAATCGTATTAGAAAGCTTGCAACCCGCTATATCATTTTTGGGGAAACACTTTATAAACATTCTTACAATGGTTTACTATTAAGATGTCTTAACAAAATTGAAGTACCTGTAGCTTTAGGTGAAGCTCACTCTGGTTCTTATGGGGGACATTTTGGTGGGAAATCTTTAGTTAATAAACTTCTCAGAATGGGATACTACTGGCAAACAATGGAACAAGATTCTTTCACATTTGTCAAAAAGTGTCCTTAGTGTCAACAACATGGTAATTTAATTCATGCTCCTTCTCATGAGCTTCGTAATCAAGTTGCTTCGTGGCCTTTTAGCATTTGGGGTTTTGACCTTATTGGAAAAATCTCACCAGCTTCCTCTCAAGGACACACGTACATTCTCATGGCTATGGACTATTTTTAAAAATGGGTAGAAGTTATTCCTCTTCATTCTACTACTACAAATGTTATCTGTGATTTCATCCTAAACAATATTATAGCATGATTTGGTATCCCTTCAATGATAGTTTTGGATAATGGTACATCTTTCAAGAATAAAGAAGTCACAAAATTCATGGAGAAATATCATATACAACATAGATTTTCTACTCCTTACTACCCTCAATCTAATGGTCAAGCTGAAGAATCAAACAAGGTTATTAAACAAATATTAAAGAAAATAGTCAACAAACATGCAAAAGATTGGCATACACAACTTAATTATGCCTTGTGGGCTTATAGGACTAGTGTTCGTACAGCCACTGGCACTTCACCTTATAATCTTATTTATGGGACTGATGCTATCATGCCTTTGGAATTAGAAATACCATCTTTGTGTGTTTCATTTCATGGGATCATTGACAAAGATACTTTCTAGGAACAATGATTACAAGAATTAGAAATGTTAGACGAACAACAAATAAATGCTTTGGAACACATTAAAGCTTATCATAAATCACTCCAAAAACAATATAATCATAAAGTAATTGAATGGTCATTCAAGGTAGGTGATTTAGTCTTATATGAGAATCAAAGGAATGTAAATGCTTTACCTGGTGAAAAAGGAAAATTTAGTCCAAATTGGCTTGGACCCTTTGTCGTAATTGAGGATTTTACTTCAGGTGCTTATAAAATCGCTGATATGCATGGCGTTCCTCTTAGGGAACCTATTAATATCATGCATCTCAAACATTATTATCCTTTAATAATAATTTCTTTATGTATGTATGTATGTATGTGTTCCTTATAGAATAATTATTTTATAAGTTATATAATTTAGAATACATTCATACATATTTTCCTTTCCTCTTTCTTTTATTAAGTTTTATGCATTGAAGAAAGTAAAAAGGTAATCAACCATAGAACTAATTGTTCCAAAACAAAGTTTTCTTCATAAATAAACTTTTCGAGTCTAATACATATATGGCACAAAGGGCCATATCTATCAATCTCTATCTCTATGCTTTGAAGGTCGGTGGCTCTCAGATCTCTCAGATCTATGGTATGAGGCTGAAGATCTCAGAACGGTAGTCTGTGTGTGACTCCTTGATATGATCATCTCCTGGATCTACTCCCGGGCTCTCTCTAGGTCAACCATCAATCTCTCTTCTCTTTCCTTGCATAATCTCAGCTCTCGCCGCACACTCAAGAAGATATCTGTGTGTCTTCCGGGATCCCTTTGTCCTTCATGGGATTCTCTCTCACTAGATGACAAGCGGTAGGATATACATGTATCCTTTAGCACCTTAGATACAAAACTCCCCCACTCCGCTACACTTCCTGCAAAATTCAAATATAAAGCTTACTTAATTTCTTCTTCTAAAAACAAAATCATTATACAAAGACATTCTAAAAGCTATATCATACCTGGATCTCTGTCCTAGACATCAATAAAAGGTCTAGATGGTGGGGGCATGGAGTGACTACTCTCCCCTCGCTCACTTTGTCTAGCCCTCAGTGGTGGTATCTCTGTATGTGCTCAAGGAGGTCGCTGCGATCTTAGGGGTATAACATAGACTAGATGATCACCGGTGTCTGTACTATCACCTAGGGGCATCTCCTCTGCTCTCTCCTCTACTCTCTCCTTTTCTCTCTCCTCCTCCATAGGATCTCCCCTGATGGGAGGCTCCTCCTCATCTCTCTGATCCTCCTCCTCCTCTCCTACTGGTATGTCATCTCCTTGATAGTTCCTCTTTAAAGGACCTAGATCACCTATGGGGTAGTCATCAGGAAAGATAGGATGGGTCCCCTATAAACTCCAGTATCTGATATACTCTCTAGTAACACTGACATAGGATATCTCATGTGCTACCTCTATATCCATGGTCTCATCTATCTCACTATCCATAATATCAGCTACTATCAGTCGATGTATGGCACCGGGTCTCTGATAGTATCTCGTAGGATATACATATCAAGGTACTATACGAGGAAACCCCCTACACCAATCCAAACTGTCTCATCACTCTATCATAATAATATGGCATCATGACATGATTAGTTGGACCTTCCAACAACTTACACTGCTGTGAGTGTCTCAACTGATATCGATTATCTGGCCACTCTACCATCTCACAGTAAGGTCTCCATATCACATCTCTACTTGGGATATGGTCAAAGCATACCCTCCAAAAGAGGGTATCTCTATGCTACTAGACATCTACCAGTGGATATGCAAAGGCTCTAGCTGTGCTCACATCTACCATCCCAAGAGTACCCTATGGTCGTGTACATGTATAATGCTCAAAAATCCAAACCTGTAGTAGGGTGCACACTGTAAGACTCTCCCATTGGTACCTCACCAACTAACTCAAATCATGATAAAGACATGCCAACATACTGCAGCCCCATGTGATAGTGACCCTGTCACTCTCCATCCTACGTACAAGATGGGTGAATGGCGCTAAAAATATTGTACCCTTTGTGTTGGGCACTACAACCAAAGAAAGTATACATAACATCACCCTCCATACCAAGGGTGTCATACCTGCCAGTATGGCTGCCAATGATATCTGATTTGATTAGGTCCTCATCTATGCTACCTGTCCTAGATAGTACTCCATATCTGCAAAAACCTTGGATGAATCCCGTGGTCCTCTTGGTTTGATAGGCTCACCTCAGACTGGAAGCCACAGGATCCTATACATATCCTCCAGTGTGACTGTGATCTCTCCTGATAGAAGATGGAAAGAACATGTATCCTTGTCCCATCTCTCCACTAGGGCCAATATCATAGGCCGATGGAACCTCAGCTATGGTAGGACTGCTACCCAGTATAACCCTATGTCTCTCAATAACTGTATCTCATCCTGCTATAGCTCAGCAACATTCCCTCTAATAGATAACAGTAACCCTCCAAAGGGATGCTCTCAAAGACAGATTGGATCTTGCAAGAAAGAATATGGATCATATCAGTACTTCTACATCAAACATCTACTATACCCACCTGACCTGGTCAAGGTCAACCTTTTTGGGTCAAGGTCCACCTTTATGGGTCAGGGTCAACCTTTATGGGTCAAGGTCAACTTTTTTGGGTCAGGGTCAACCTGGCCCCAAAAAGGATAGAACCTCCCCAGCCAGGGTCGACCTTTATGGGTTAGGATTGACCTTACTAGGTCAGGGTCAACCTTATTGGGTCAGGGTCGAACTTCCCTATAAAAACATCAAAATTTCAATCACAGGTACTAGAAATAGGAACATACCTTAGGCAGTGGCTGTTGGCTAGCTAGGCACTCCCTCAGGACCTCCATGTGGCTCGCTCAGAATTCTTCTCTCTTCGGCATCCTATTTCCTTTCCCAAACTCTACAAATGGTAAGAATGAGGTGGTAAGTGTCTCTTTCTCCTATTTATAGGTAGTAAATTAGGGTTTTACTAGGGTTTCATTTGAAGTTACGTAGGTTAAATTCAAATTTTCCCTTTATATGCATTTAGATAGGCATCTACTCTTTTCATCATAACTTGAGTTTGGTAGCTCCATTTTCAGTGTCGTTAGAGGTGTTGGAATCCTGATTCAGATACATAACCTCTTAAATAAGTTTAGGAAGGTTTAGGACCCTTCTAACTAGTTTAGGAAAGGACTTTTTCAAAAAGTGGCATATTCAGTGTATAGAAAATACCTTATCACCCTGTTTCACCTTCCATGAATTAGTAAGCCGAATCGGGGGGGGCATAAGGGGATCTATATACTTCTCAAGATCATCATAGTAAGACTTAGGTACTCTCTAGATTTTTATTAACCCCATGTGTTGCAGGTTGCAGATACTAATGGTTTCTTGCAGGATCTTCACATTGAGGACTTAGCTATATCCTTTTTATACTTTATGATGTTTTCTTACTTTAGCTTGCATATTAACATAGTATCATATCTAAGCTAAAGTCGAGGATAAATGTATCATCTTAAAATGGAAGCACTTCCATTTTGATACACTTATTACCCTCATTTAGTATGGTTGGCATATTATAATTGCATATGTGCTTGATTATACGTATGTAAATGAAATTAGGGTTAGGATCTTGTGGATTCTCTTTGATTTCTCTCTCTCCATGGCTCTTCTCTCTAGGTAGGACCTATGTATTGGTCCTCTTATGCTTCATCCTACTCTCTCTCTAGGCCTTCTTAAACACTCTGGCACATTCCCCTACCTTTCTAGGTCCCCAACTGATCTGGAAACCTTTCAGCAACTTTCTGGTGACCTACCTGGAACATTAGGTCAGGGTCAAGGTCAACCCTGACCTAGGTCAGGGTCAAGGTCGACACTGACCTCAATCAGGGTCAAGGTCAACCCTGACCTAGTTCAGGGTCAAGGTCGACATAGACCTTTTCCGGGTATTGGTCTCCGCTTTCAAATCAGGAGCTTATCGGGGCCTAGAACTTAAAATAGGTCCCCGAGTTCGGATGCGGAGGTGTTTTCTCCGATATTGGAATTAATATGTTTTCTCCTTAGTTGGAAAATGTGATTGGACCATGATTCAAGGTGAAATTTGAATTTAGATCCCTTGCATTGCCCTAGAAGGCCTATGTTGAGATCTCTATATAAACACTCTCTTTTGCCTTCATTTGGTCATGAGATGAAAACAAAATCGGGAGATGACATGATGAAATGATGATGCAAACAAGAAAAAGGATGATATAGAAGGACAAGCTAAGAAGACATATCATTATCTTCAATCAATCATTTTCAAGGACAAGCCATGGTGGATCTTCATTGAAGCAAGAAGACATTCTCTTTAGATCTACTATTTTCAACATTCAAGCATTCAAAGGACATTATCATGGGGTAGCAATTACAGATTGTGAGTTGATAGGAATACTTTAGCCTTGGGGGCTTGGTATGATTTTTTTGTCATATTCAAATCTATGCATTGCTTTCTCATTTCCATGTTATGTTAGGATTGTTAATCTATAGGATTAGATCTTGATATTGCATGTTTAAAGACTCTCTTCAAAAGAGCAATACACACACACTATACATTCTATATTCGGCTATTTGTGAAGGTGGAAACCACCAAAATGGGGGTTTGACTAAGGAAAAACCCTATATAGCCACCCCAAAATCCCTCTTTTCAGATATTTGCAAGTGCTATTTTCGGGAGATACATGTGCAGAACATCAGATCCAAGACCAGATTTGGGTACCCTTTTTGGTGAACTTCTGAGATCCACAAACAGATTTTCTGTCAACACTGTGCAGGTCAGGGTCTACTTTATTGGGTCAGGGGTGACATTTATGGGTCAAGGTCAAATTTTTTCATAAGACAACATCAGAACGGAAAATTATTTCTGGGTTTTGTTCATCTCTGCATTTTGGTTTGGTATCAACTGTCAGAATTTCTAGAAACTCAATACAGACATCAGAAAATGAGTTTTTCCATATCTGCTATGTTATGAGGTAGGTATCTTGTCCATTTATTTCTTATATTTTCCTCAAGCTATTTTATCATAATAATTAAGTGTAAAAAAACATAAATTTGGCCTTAGGATCTCGCTTTATCATATTACATAAATATTATTTATGGAATCCTTCTTGTGCCAAATTTTATACTCTACAATCATAAAAAAACATACATGCCTACATAAGTAAGACAAGAACAACACCATAGATAACATAGCTTCATGATCTAATCCTACTATTATGAAAGCGAAAGAGAGAAGAGAAATTGATTACCTCACCTAGTAAGATGCCCACCTTACTATGAATCACCACGGAGGGAGAGCCCAATAGGTTCACCCACAAATTGTGCTTGTAATTATAAATGTGTCTTCTGATGGCTTTTGAAAATATCCATAGATCAACATTCTTGTATCACTATGGAATATAAAATGCGTGTCCATTCAGGATTTAGCAACTTATGTGCATTACCTTTTGAGAATTTTGCATATTGTAAAAAATAAAAAAAAGGGTGTGTATCTCTTCAGGATTTAGCAGCTTATGTGCATTACCTTCCAAGGATTTAGCAAACATAAAAGTAAAAATGCGTGTCTCTTCAGGGTTTAACAACTTGTGTGCATTACCTTCCAAGGATTTAGCATGCTGTAAAATGTAACTATATGTAAATTATAGTACAAGGGAGACCCTATATATGCCCCCCTCCTTATCATGGCTACCCACTAGGCAGGATAAGGAAGAAGAAGGAAGGATACCTACTTCACAAGGTAAGCTGATATCCAACTTAACAACAAGGTATACCATATTCTTACCGAAGAGTCTTGACCCTTACATCCAAGAACATAGATAATCGTGAAATGGATATATCACTTATGGAAAAAGGATCCTCAAAGGGGAAGAGATCTTATCAACAAGAACCCTACTAGAGAGGAGTGCTTAGGATAAAATGTCATCTTTGAAAAGGAAGAGGGAGCCAAGATTCAACCATCAGGCTTCTTTCAATGAGGAGGATGAGGAATCTTGGAATAAAGGATAACAAAATCTAACCAACAAGTAAGGGCAAGATTTTATAGAGAACATAATTTTCTACATAAAGAAGAGGTAATGACCTAGGACAATCACCTCTCAAATAAGAAGGTATCAATGGTCAAAACATAGATCTTTATAAGGAAAATAATGTTTGCAACATAAAAAAATGCCACTAAGCTAAGGAAAGTAGATCCTTAGATAGAGGTAGAAGGAGATAATACCTTGCCCCCCAGAGAATAAGATATAATTCCATGAGAAGCTCTATCTCTAACATATAATTTAAAATGCACACAATCAGAAAGTAAATGTTTATTACTATTGTAGAAAGGACATTTGTACTTATGTAAAGCATTTTTTGTAATAGGTTTAAAGTTTTCTTTCTTTGAATTCATTAACTGGACATACACTTTCTTAGCTACATCTTGAGGAGTATTAGGATGATCTAAGGTAGGTGTTGGAAGAAGAATATCAAGAGGAGGATGATACTTAATATCAGCCACATGAAAGTGAGAAGATGAATAACCTATACCATGCATATCATGTTTAGGAGATACATTGATCAGGTTTTTAATGCCATGTTCATTAGCACCAAGTCCTAAACCCTTATAACCTTGTTTATCTACCATAGTGTATCCAGTAGTATACCTATCTTGCATAGCATCTACGGGAGATGATTGATTATGATGGTCATGAGAGAATGTTGTGTAAGGTGGAACAATAATTTTAGGAGAAGTTTCTTTGGATTTCCCTTTATTATCACCATGGATAGGATAAGAAGGAGAAGGTAAATCTAGAAATTCTTGCACATCCTCATCTTGTACCATAGTTGGAGCCTTAACAGAAGTATGAGAAGAACTAGGGATGGAAGATGGAAGAGTAGGAGTGGGATTATTAGAAATGATTGGATTAGGATTGTTAAGATTAGGATTAGGAATATTAGGTAAT
Organism: Thuja plicata; assembly: GCA_018584345.1. Classification (NCBI taxonomy): domain Eukaryota; kingdom Viridiplantae; phylum Streptophyta; class Pinopsida; order Cupressales; family Cupressaceae; genus Thuja; species Thuja plicata. Next base: position 54,454 of record MU222881.1, read on the forward strand.
GGAGTATCATTCACCAAATTCTTCACATAATCTAAAAGAACAATAAGTCCACTACACAAATCCTTAATTAAGGTTTTGAAAGTAAGGAGACTAGTATTGGTCAATCTTAAAATAGCATAAGCAAGTGAAGTAGATCCTTAGATAGAGGTAGAAGGAGATAATACCTTGCCCCCCAGAGATGAAAACAAGGGATATATCAAATTATATCAACAAAGTTATAAAAATAAGAGATATCCCTACAAAACAGATGTCCTGGAAAGAATATCATCAGTGTAGGAACTTATAAGAATAGAATGTAGAAAGAATAACCAATTATAATCAAAACAAAATTCATGCTAAGAGGATAATGGATCCTATAAGACTAGCATAGAATACCTCTTGCCCCCCAGTTTAAGAGACAAGAGGAGAAACATAGTCTAATTTGTAGAAGAATGAGGGGAATTCCCTATGTCAAAATTATGAAGAAATTGTAATACCGCTTGAGAATAAGATATAATTCCACGAGAAGCTCTATCTCTAACATATAATTTAAAATGCACACAATCAGAAAGTAAATGTTTATTACTATTGTGGAAAGGACATTTGTACTTATGTAAAGCATTTTTTGTAATAGGTTTAAAGTTTTCTTTCTTTGAATTCATTAACTAGACATACACTTTCTTAGCTACATCTTGAGGAGTATTATGATGATCTAAGGTAGGTGTTGGAAGAAGAATATCAAGAGGAGGATGATACTTAATATCAGCCACATGAAAGTGAGAAGATGAATAACCTATACCATGCATATCATGTTTAGGAGATACATTGATCGGGTTTTTAATGCCATGTTCATTAGCACCAAGTCCTAAACATTTATAACCTTGTTTATCTACCATAGTGTATCCAGTAGTATACCTATCTTGCATAGCATCTATGGGAGATGATTGATTATGATGGTCATGAGAGAATGTTGTGTAAGGTGGAACAATAATTTTAGGAGAAGTTTCTTTGGATTTCCCTTTATTATCACCATGGATAGGATAAGAAGGAGAAGGTAAATCTAGAAATTCTTGCACATCCTCATCTTGTACCATAGTTGGAGCCTTAACAGAAGTATGAGAAGAACTAGGGATGGAAGATGGAAGAGTAGGAGTGGGATTATTAGAAATGATTGGATTAGGATTGTTAAGATTAGGATTAGGAATATTAGGTAATGGAGTATCATTTACCAAATTCTTCACATAATCTAAAAGAACAATAAGTTCACTACACAAATCCTTAATTAAGGTTTTTAAAGTAAGGAGACTAGTATTGGTCAATCTTAAAATAGCATAAGAAAGTGAAACATGAAGATTGACAAACATGATAAAATGAATGACACTCTTATAGACATCATAGGTATTATAAAGAGATGCTAAAAGAAGGATAATGAGAAAAATAGCCATACACCAAAAGAATTTCATGATGAAAATGTAAGAAGTGTTCGCAAATTAAAATCTAAGATGTAAACCTAATGCCAAAGAGAAGGAGTTATCTATCGCAGGTTCAACAAAATGTAAGGTAGAAAAATGGAGTGGAGTCTTTGTTAATTGATTTTTTATACAGTATAAAAATGATTGAATTGATTTATTGATTATCTTGAACTGTAATGCTTGAAATAGGAAATGTGTTGATGGGTAAATTGTTCTTTGAGTTGCATAGAATGTATTGAATTCCTTAACCCTAATTGAATTGTATTGATTAAGTATTTCAATTGTGATTAAGGATAAGATAAGATGTTCCTTTTATCCTCAAATGCACAAATGGGAGATCCAAGTTGATCAACCCCAAAGAAGGGTTAATGCACAAATGAATCAACTATTTGGAAGGGAGAATAACAAAGGAGATACCTTAA
>MU222881.1:76238-97859 GCA_018584345.1 Thuja plicata
GCATGAAAAGCCTAAGAAGAGGAGAGAGAGAGAGAGAGAGAGAGAGAGAGAGAGAGAGAGAGAGAGAATTGCTCATACAATAACTGAGAAGAGGAAGAAACCTCATTGAGCTAAGGAGAGAAGAAGAGACATCTCTTTAATAGAGATGTGAGAAAGGAGTTATATGGTAACTCCCATATCTATGTATGCCACATTTCATAAAGTGTGTGCCACTTATGTTATTTCCTCTTAAGGAGGAATCTAAGGGATACCTTGGTTTATCCCAATAATACAACCAAGGGATAATAAAAGATACATAAAATGAATTATCCTCACAAGAGGACAAAATAGGTGTAGGGATTCCATAGGAATCTCCTACTTACATAATGCAAGTAAAGATTAATTTCTAACAGTTGTCTATATGCAATGGTGACACCAACATCAGTGATTTTTAGAATATACTTCCACCTCGTGCAGTCTATAGTCTCTATACCTCTTGTACTACCAATGGATATGATAATTGAAGGCCACACCCCTGGCTCTCTTCATCAACAAATCTGGAATATGTTGTATACTTTGTGGAGACATCATGTTGCCTCTTGAACTTTCACTAGATGCCTATGATCCCAAATCTTTCCACTAAGGGAGTCTCTCTACCAATCAGTGGTCGACTATAAAAAATATAAGCTAGCTCTCTCATCATGTTAGACCATCGCTCTGTATACATATAGGGCTGCCATAAAATAATAGTTAGATCATCAACCTGTTGTCTCCTATACTTGGTCTTGCCCAAATCAGGCCACTAAATATAACTTGTATACTGGTATATGTAGGGATGACCTGACTCCCAAACTCCACCAGTCACTAGATTTGTAATGGGGAGATACTCCCATGTCCATATCTGTGAAACTAAATTGCAAGCTACCATGCTCTTCCCCTTTGGAATAAAATCTCATCCAACTCATGGTACATATGGCATAATAAACAAGCACCCAAAGAGAACTTCTTGGGAGTGGAGAGAATCTCCTCAAGAATCATCCCCCACCACATAGGAAGCCATGTTTTCTCCGCTATGACATCAACACACATCCAATGAATCTAGTAATTACATAGGTAAGGTGTTTGTCTACAGAATAATGGGTCATCATGTGATCACATGAGAAATGTCCATCTCTCATCTCAGGATCCTATAATACTCTTTGTAAATAATCTATACCCTCTGTTGGATCTTAATCATATTATTCAAGATCACTTATAATCGAAATTCACAGAATTCGATGAACGTCCTTTGGCGTCACTATGATCTCCTTGGTTGGTAAGTGAAAAGTGTTATTCTCTCAATGTAATATCTCTACCAAAGAACTTAGAAATATGTGATTCACACATATATTAGGAAGGCTAGTAAGCTTCCCAAGCCCACACTAATCTAGTAATGCCTTATCCTCATCAGATAAGTCTCAAATTAGTCTCATAGTGTGGGGATAAGAGCTACAAAACTGTACATCACTCAACTGCAACTACATCACAAATAAACAACAAAAAAGTATTAGTACATGATCAAATCAAGTAATTTGAATAGCAATCAGAAGGAAGAAGCATCAAATAACATCACGAATCTAGTGAAGAAATCAAAATTCAAAGTACGATGACCAAATGAAAATGAAAAATTAACAAAATGAAGCCATTGTTTCCCATGCGATAATGTATACTTCACCATATTATTGTATGAAAATTCTTTCCTACTAGTAGGATCAAATAGGTTGATACGATACAAAGCATCAGATCATGTGAAATAATGGTCATAAGTGAACATTCTCATGCAACACAAGGGTAATCCATAAATAATGAAACTCAAGAAACAAAATGATAAAGCATTTTTTTCCATACTATCAAGTACAAGGAAATCGTAGGGATAATATGAAAATCTAAATTTTTGTATGACAGAACATGCATGACTATAAAAATGTGCATAAAAACACTCAAAATCGCATGAAAATTTGTAAAACAAGAGATGGATTACATCACTTAATGGTGCACTGTACTTCCATGACCTATTATGGAGTCTCTACAGCTTGATTCGGTGTTTATGGATCAGGTTCACTATTTTTACTCAGAGGAGGGTTTGAAGGTTTTAAATTTGTGAGTGAAAATGAAATGAAAATGATCCCTCAAGGCTCTTTTATATCCATTTTTCCCTAATTTTCAAAATCATCAAATCTACCAGAAATTGGCAACATAACTTAATTCACATATCCTTAATCCATTTTTGGGATCAAAATCAAAATCTAGCCTCCTATTTCAAGTCAAATTCTTTAGTAAAACAAATTTGACTCATTGGTGCAATCAACCCTATCAACGCAAGATCAGTTGTGAATCTATTCAAATCAGTTCCCCATCATTTCGACATAGTCAAACCATGATCACACTGAATCAATGCTACTCAAAGGTTGGTCAAAATTGGTTAGCTTAACAAAAAAATATGTTCTCCATCATATGCGGCCTACTCAAAATCAACTCAAATCATCTCAACATCATCCCTAATCAAAACTCAATTCTTTTTATTAATCGAATAAGCTAAAATCAATGTGGTGTCTTTCCATATTTTGATTTCTCTCCTGATGGGGCATGATCAATACATCCTCAAATATCGAATCAAAATATTCTTCAGCGATCAAGATGATAATAAAACTTAATCATTAAATCAAAAAAGACCTCATTTCTAGGGGCATATCAACTTCATTTAGATATGTATCAAGTGCAGGTTCTTCAATCTTTCTACACAAGTGATTTCGACGCTTCACATCAAATTACACATGAACATAAATCAATGTGCTTCAACTCAGTTGAATCTCTAGGGACATTTCAGTTTCATTGAATCACATAAATTTTGTAATGTTTTCCTAATGAGATATTTAGATTCATAAAAATCTATATCAATTTAATTTCCTCGATCGGTCTCTTAACAATGGTCAATTTCATCGCACTTCTTCAAGATAGCTATTCATTCAAACCAATCTCTTAGTTTTACATTGAACAATTTCATTGCTTCAAATCAAATTTGTTAGTTGTAATATTCATCGGATAGGTGCTCAATTTCATCACTTCATATCAAGATAAATATTCTGGTTTATCTCAATCGATCTTCATTCAATCAAGTTCTAAATCAGTTGCAGCTTCAACAACATATATTCCTTGAATCAACGTGCTAATTACACCTTGATTCAAAGAGGTGCAAATAAAATCACCTCAAATTGGTCTATTAAACCAAGAGCCCCTAGTCTTGAATAATCAACACCAAAGCTTAATCAAATAAGATAAAATCCTAATCAAAGGCATTGAATCTCATACTAGACCTAATTATGAGAGTGATTTGATAATAGGCTTCCATAATTAAATAAATCATTGTTTGTTCCCTAATGAATCATCAAGGCTAGTTAGTCATTAAATCAAGTCATTTAATTAAAGGTCCAAGTACTTTTAATTAAGTGAACCGATTTGCTAGACTTTCAAAATACAGGGAATTAAACAAATCAACTAAATTGTCACATTCCCTAAAAAACAAGAAATCACAAATGGAGACAATTAAATAAAATCACATGGATTGACTCAAATGAATCAAGAAAGGGATAATATAAATCCTTCACCTATTTTGAATCCCAACCACTCAATCTCATGGAATTTCTATAAAACCAAACTCATCCTAAGCTCAAGAGGAGGAGGAGAGAATGATTTTTTATAGCAATGTTATAATGTCAAAATTCATTTAGTATTTAATTGTGCATGTTAAATAGTTTGAATTTCATCATAGTTTCATTATTTGAGATCAACTTTAGTTTCTTTGAATAATGGAGCTTAACTCTTATATGCATTTTTAGCTTAGATTTGGCATCTCTAGCTTAATTTACATGGTTTATAGCAAGATCTTGAATATAGTATGCATTTATTATATCATACTCATTCAAATCATTCATTTTAAGGTAGTCTACTTACTAATATAACATGTTTAATATAAGAGCGTTTTTTATAGATCAAGCTCACCTTTACTAGGAAGCAATAGATTGATTTATAATGGGTGTTCTTTTCTATTTTGATGAATTTCATGCTACTAACCCATTAATGCAAGTATCCATTGAAGTGTGGTGTGTAGGTTCACAGGTCCACAATTCACACACACAATATTTAATTCTGGTTTAGAAATTCATTATATCCCCTAGTTTAGGATATTTATTAGATCTCCTTTTATTTGTTTTATCTTTAATATTATTATTACACTCATTTTTATTTTTAGGTTATAGATTTATGCCTACATCTAGAATTTATAGATTGCGTATGTATTAAGAGAGTTTTGACCGATTATGATTTAGCATGTGCTTTTGTAGCATATTTTTTCACATTTATTTTTTTCTCAATCCCTTCAATATATTGTTAGCCTCACTTTCCTTCTTCACAAATTCAAATCCTAGACAACATGGTCATTTGGTTGTAAGAGACACCATAACTAGTACTTTGTTCATCAATGGTGGACAACCCTTTAGGTCTTGTTGGACATTAATATTGTTTATATTTTAAGGGTATTTTACTTGTGAAATTTTTTTAATAATATTGGATTCCCTCCTTACATTCTTCTCACAAAGGATTTCATCAAATATTTTACTTGGGAGATAAATTTCTAACAATAATTACATTTCATGGATCTCACACCCAAAGCCTCTTATTTCTAAGAGAATTTTCTAGTTATATATTATTGATGACTTTAATATCTATTAAAAAAATACCTAATTCAATTGATTACCTAATTTGAGGTTCTTTTTGGCAATTAAATCTAGAGCAATTTAGCAAAAAGTAGGTTTATATCACCTCTTAACAAGGGGATAATATGTGTCATTTTTCCTTTCAATAAGGTGGAGAGATGAAATTTTATTTTTGCACATATTTATTACTCTAAGACCCAACATATGTTATATTGTGAGACTAAGATTTTATTTTTCCATCTTTTATCAACATGCTATGTATTTTTTGGCTCTTTACCTTCAAGAGAATGTTTTTGTCAATTATGGTATATTATACGGGTCTCATATTACTACTATAATTTTTGACCTATTTTTCATTATGTTTCGATATAATAGGAATTACATATTCCTTTGATTTGAAAATATGAAAATTTGACAATCAAAAAAAGATAAATAAATTTAATAATCTCTCTCTCTATTTTACTGTTAAGATATTATAGTTTTTCCTATTATTGTCATAGACTCAATTCTACTTGGGCTCATGACTCTTAGGATCACCTCACTCACGGGCTCAGGCATGAATACTTAATTGAGATGCCAATTTGTTTCAACATTTAGACATTTTCTTATCTTGCATATCAGTAAATGGCCTAGAACTTGTTTCATACTTGCACTTATCTTTTCAAACACCCTTACCTATAGTCATTCTCTTGTTTATAATGTGGTGAACTTGGATGATGATGGTAGTGATTCTCTTAAGCTAGAGGTGGATTATAGCAATAATGGCTCTCATAAGAAAATGATATATCATAGCAGTGGTTCCTTTGAAAGAAAGAAAGAAAGAAAGAAAGTTTTTAAATAAATTCCACAAGGCCAAGCAACCTATGGGACCCACGGGTAGCTAGCAAAAAAAATGAGTGAATAGAAACTAAAAATGCAGCAGGCCCCCACCACTAGAACTTTTTCTATGTCTGTAGCTTGGATATTCTATTGTGTATCTTGATTACAAAATATTCTACCGTTGTGATCTTTTCCTCTTCAAACAAATTTCTCAAGTTTTTCACTTTTAGGGTATCCTTGTAATTTTCCCAAATATCCTTGTAAGCTTCACACTCTATGATGTTACGCAATTTGGTCTCCATCACTTCTTGGGTGAAATAAAAACATATTCTATGTGCCCACTCTTCTTTAGGTATCATCCATCTTTTGGTTTGACATCTAAGTTGGTGTGAACTAGTTCTTATTTGGGCAATTAGCATTTTTTCTTTCCATTTTATTCCCATTCATATTTAGTTCTTTTGAGTATGGTCAAGTGTGGGATTAAAATATGTGATATAGTAGTCCTTCCTTGAAATATTCCTCGACCACATGGTTTCCTTGAATTTACCTTGAACATACTTTTTGATTTCCTCGTTTCTTCTTGAGAACTCACTTATTTTAATACTCCATTTAGCCATCCATTTGTTATTTTTTTCATCCATGCGTTCTGTCTTCTATCTAATTTCTCATCTGTTGCTATTTTTGGCTAGTGGTATGTCTCCATGTTTTCTAATCTCCTTAACTAGATTAGCAATTGGCACATAGTTTTCATTTCAATAGAAAATTCCCAGCCTATGCCATAACTATCTCATACAGAATGTGAGATTTAATATTAAGGATAATAGTGATTAAATGTTTTTGTAGCCTTTCTATCTGTCTCTATAAATACACGCTGAAGTATTACTACCCCATACCTCACATGCATATAGAACAACCGGCACCACTAGAAGCCCAAAAAGAGTTTTTCTATTTTTCCAGTCTTATAGTTTTGTACTTCTACATCTATTTTGAAGTGAGTGTAATTCTTTCCATCCCCCTTGTAAACCATTTTCTCTGCAAGTCTCTAACAAAGTTTATTATGAAAATCTAGACCCAAGTATTTGAAGAAGTGGTAAATCATATGTTAGGATCAAGAAACACCAAGAGAGGGGGGTGAATCAGTGTTGCATAAATATTAACTAATATCAACCATTTGAAACTTAACCATGCAATAGAGTAAATAATAAAAATATACGCACAAAGTTAATAGCTTATAACACCTTGATTTATTTTTGAGGAAAACCATGTTAATGGGAAAACCCTGGTGGGAATTAACACCCACAAATAATTCACTAGAAATACTCTATCTCTGTTAGGATATCTAGCCCTCTTAGGATATGATTATTACAACCAGTACAAAGTGGTGGGACCATGATTTTTTTTCATTTTCCTCAATGTTCCTTGAAAGGAATTCTTTCAAGGTCAAAAAGCTGTAACCTTGTACTATTTCTCATAGTTACATCTAAACACATTCCAAAATAGTGACAGGCACTATTTCTCTATCAACAAAAGTTAACATATCTAAAATAGTGGCAAACGTTATTTCTCTATTGAGCAAATGGTGAATTTGCGATATACCAAAAAGATGGGGTTTCACATTTCAAAGTTCCTAGGTAGTACAAAATAATGACACATTAATTATATCAGTCAAACAAGGTGGTAGATAGTAAAGAAATTCATTTCACATGAAGCAATTGTCATTTCCAAGTACGAGCTATTATTGTATGCATTGCTGCAAGACAAAATTTTGGAAATTATTCAACCAAGTTGGTTTATTGGTGCACGGAGGGTTGCAAGAGGGTTTTTGAAGCTGGAGATAATTAGTGAGTTGAATTTTCTCTTTGTCTCATTTTGATTTATTTTAAATTGTAGTCATGCCTAGGAAGAAGAAGAAAATGTTTGTAGGAGACATAATCATCTATCCTCCACATTACACCCTACCGAATATGTTGTCATAGTCTCAAGATGTTGGGTTCAAGAGAATGTTTGGCGACAATAAGAGTCTTGGTGGTGATGCTAATATACATATGCACAGTAGGGGGTTCTATCGATCCTTCTACTCCCAAAGGGATGAGATGATTCTAAATTGTGACCACTGATGCTTGGACATAACTAAGCTCATAGTGTCCAATTTATTTGTCGGTATTGAGCTAACTGATGCTTTTGTGAAGAATTGGAGAATTAAAACTTGAACTATGACAAAGGATGATGGTACCCCTTTGTTATGCATAAATAAACAAATGATACAAAAATGTTTTAGGCTTAATATTTAGGGGATTTATAGAATTGAAAGGGAAGGTTTCTGCATAGAATATGAACGCCTGATCAAAAGTCTTGGTTTAAGAGAAGATTCCTTCTTTATGAATAGAGAGGACCATAATCAAGTATCCAAGATGCAGGGTAAATCCCCCTTTCCTATGACTAACTTCATGTGGTTTTTTTAAAGAACCTATAGGGCTTGCGGAAAGGTTTTGGTTCAAGACCACATGGATAAAATGCCAGTGGATATGATGTACTTGTGCATGAGAACCCAAAATGCCCATTTATCTCATGAATATGACATAGCTTCTGAATTGGAAAGACTTTTGAATATTTACTTTCTTGAATGGAAGATTCAGGGTGTATTCAAGCACTATTCTTTACTATGTCACATGCTCCTATTTCAAACTAATAGTTCTTTCCAAAGTTCTTTGAAACTTACCATTGTAGATAGTCATGGAAATAGACTTCCTGTGAAATTATGGTGTATACTGTGGGATAGGCATATCAAAGATGTTGATCATGCTCTGCTCTATGATAGATTCATGGCCTGGATGATCAGAGCATTGGGAGAACAAGTAGTAAGGATCCCTGCGTCTATTAGGGAAATTTTGAGACCCATGGAAACTAAACCAAATGAAGGCTTCACCCACAATTTTTCTGACTAGATTTTCAAGGGTGATTTCACAATATTCAAAGTATATGGGTGTAGACATGCACCTCATAAATTTCCAGTATATGTACCAAAAAGAATTGCATTCTTGGAAATTATATAGAAATTACTATGGCTGGAGAAGGAGCTCATTACTCCAAGAAGGAAAGGCACTTTCTTGCCTAATATTATCATATTTGGTGGTTTTTCTATAGGTGCAGGAACTTTGGAGACGGTGTAGGTATAATTGAAATTATATTATATGGGGAGTGCAAAGGACAAAAAATTATGATCCTGAGGGTCATATCACATCTTGGGTAAGAGAGTACGTCAATTCTTTTTTATGTGGAAGAGGATGTAATATGAAACTTAGATGATCATTCACAAATTATGCAAATATTCAATAAGGTGAAGACTCTTGTAGAGTTGGAGAAAGATAAAGTGCTCAAGGGCTTGACGAGATTCCGTGATGAGGAAACAGATGAGATGCTCAGATGGGAGTTATGTATTAGGGATTTTGATAAGTTGAAATGGAAAACTATTGCAACTGATGAGCCAAAGCCTAGGCCCCATCCTAGGAAAAGGATAAAGAAGTTAATTATTAATGATTTAGATTCTCATTCACCTCCTACAAAAATCCCTATGGCTGAGGAGCCACCTATTTTTCCATATGATGTGTCTGAAGGAAGGGGAGACACTGAAGAAATTACTACCACTTTGACAGACATGAGGCAAGAAGAGGAGGTAGGTCCTTCATATCCTATGTCTATATTCAAAGAATAAGTTCATGGATACCATGCTCAAATGCAAGATGATGCTGAGGAAAATACAATGGCACTGGGAGATGAAAGAGAAGCCATTACTGCTAAGTTCATTGAAATTGATGATTTTTTGCAAACTCAAGAATTCAAAGATTTTTGGATACAAATGAAAGTGAAAGATTTCAAAGAGTAGAAATAGACCAGGATTATGGGGGTCAAGAAAAGAGAACATCAGGGAATTATAGATCAAATGTGTAAAGAATTGAATTTCATCAGTATTGACTTTATAGTTGAGGAAGGTAGGGAGATTTTGAGGAGGAGTGATGTACTCCTAGTCCCCAGGTTAACCTTCAAAGAAATCTTCCTTTTAGATGAAGTACGAAAACAAAATGATTCCTCTTTGGTTGCTAAATTTGATACAAAGGAAAAGATTATGGGCTCTGGTTCTAATCCAAAGACTCTGATGTTAGCTACTTGGGTGAGTTTCAAGGGGCCCCATAAAATTAAAATGTCAAGTTTTTCTATAGATTCTCGAGGCACATCTATTGTTCAAAAAATTGGGGATACTAACCCACTTATGTCTTCAAATGAATTGATGTTTTAATCCATGTTCAATAAGGCTCAAGTTAAAATGATAAAGGATGAATTAAAAATTTATGTTGATAGACAAGTGGAATTGTATAGGGTGATTGATGAATTGTATATTAAGCTTGCTGATAAAGAGAAGGAAATATAGAAAAAAATGCATCTAAGCCTGAGAAAGCTCTTAATGTTTACAAGGATGATCAAAACACATCAGTTGAAAACCCATGGGAGATCAAAGAGGATGCAAAAAGTGCACTTAGCGTACCAAGTTGAAAGTAGAATTCTCAAAAAAATGGTTTTTAATTTAGAATAGGTATTATCATTCATAATAAAAAGTATAATTGCAAAATATGAAGATGTGCATCAAGACTATTTCTTGCTGAATGACATGATAAATAGATTCAAAATGAATAAGCCTTTACCCCAAAGCATAACAACTAAATGGACGCCATTAGAATTTGAAATCACCAAAATATATGATATTACTCAAAGAGATCTAGAAGCTCATGTAGAGATTAAAGAAACAAAGAAGAATATGGATGCTTTGTTTGATGAGTTGGATTACATTCTACGAGAAGAGGCCCGAGTTGGAAAAAATTTAACAAATTTTGATACCATCAAGCATTGGATGATCCCTACATTTATGGATCTTGAAGGACGGGCCAAAATATATGAAGAATGAAAATCAAAATATCAAAGTATGCCTTCATGAATAATCAGTCATTTGAAGGAGGATCGAAGTTTCTTTGTGGATAAGTTCAATTCCTTTCTAGACAGGGTAATCAAACTGAAGAATAGGTGATCTAAATTTATAGTTGAATTTAGGGTTATTACTAGTAATAGGTGGAGACAACACATTCTCGCAGTACCTAACATCTTGCATTATTAGTGGCCATCATTTTCATAGATTTTTGATTTGGCTGAATAATATCTTTGATTAGCAATGGGTAGCACTAGCAAAGATGATTGATTCTTTAAAAATGGAGTGATCTTATGGTTTTTATTTTGTAGCTTCGGTGTTGTGTTTGCTTTTTTATTTTTGTGTGATTATTTTGTCCACTTTTTTTCATTTAGGATTATTGAATTTGAAAAGGCATGAATGTAAACACTTGGAAGCTTGTTTCTTCCCCTTTTGGCAGGAAACCACAACCGCGTAGTATAAATTAGAAAATGTCCAAAAGTAGGAAAACAAGATGGTGTAATTTATTTTTTGATATTAATAACATATACCTTGTTTCCTTGTCCAATGCATGACTAAATTTTATGGATTCATTTATCTATCATAATCATTTCATGAATTGGTTGTTATCTTCAAAACTTCTGTGTTTATTTGATATTCTGTAATATCAATTTGAAGGAAATAGGAGATAGAAGCAAAGTGTTGTCCTTGTGGTTTTTTTATTTAACCATTTCCTTTGATAGGACTAAATTCAGTTAAATAGATTCATATTGCAGGTTCATAAAATCCACATTGATATAAGTGGATAACTAATAATATTAATCACCTTTGTTGAGGGTATTATCTTTCAGAGAGAACATTAGGAATTTAGAGAAGTTAACCTTTTCCCAATTGGATAAGGGACTAGCCTATTAATGTTGAAGGAAGCAAGAAAATATTTAAATCCTTAAAATAAGTTTTATTTATTTTTAGGAGAGGGAGATAAGAATAAAATACTATTATTGGAACACAAAAGGTCTTTTCTCTTGTAATTTGGGATTTTCCACCTTGAGTTCATGAGTTTAGAAGGGAATCATTCATATCTACTATAAAAAGATCAAAGTTGAAAGAGATTTTGGGAGTGGGTACACCTGCCTAGGTTTTGTAGAGCTTAAAGAAGTAGGGGATTAAAATTAACTTATGGTTGAATCCCATCAGTTGGCCATATAAAATTTGAGGGTTTTGATAATATAGCTTGGAAATCTTTTTTCCTTCCAATCTATTGATTTGTGACCCAACACAAAGTCCTTGTTAAAGGAAAGACCTTGTTAGGAATCTTCTCAACTCTTTTAGGAGTTGAAATAAATGATGAGCATACTGCCCAAGCACACTACCCAATGTGAAGGTTAAACTCACCTTTAAGATCCACTGTCCAAAGAGAAGTATAAAAGTATACTTATAACAATGAACTGAAGGATAACACATTGATTTTCTTATACAGCTCCAATTAAGTTCATTACAAACATAATCACTTCTCTACATCCAACAAAACTCCCATCCACATGCTCGTAGCATCCAATACATCCAATCCATTCTTTTATACATCAAGACACTACTTTCCTTTATACAAGTTAAAATAAGCAATTAGCTCTTCCAGTCAAGAATTCCCCAATGTACAAATAATTACATAGACCCTTGAAAAGGTACACATGGTACCTTACAAAGTAATTAACAAATATATATATCATCAGTTATGCACCAAGATCCATAATTCATGCTCGCCAATCATTAAGAATATTACATCTTTGTGGTCAGCACAAAATAGGTCTACGTTAGTCTACACATCACAACTGACATTGCCAAGAATCCAATAGCCCAAAAATCACAAAGATGGTAGTATGTTCGTGGCTGTGTGAAGAAGAAGAATGAGGAATGGTGGAAATACAAAACCTTTGAGTTGCAACCATTTCAAAATCCACTGATAGTATTAACTGAAGGATTGATTGAGGATAAAGGTAATAGAAGCATACAGAGGGTGAAATGCATGATAAGAGGCATGAAGAGGAAAAGTAAAATGGTGAAGACTTCAGCCTAAATTTTTTTTCTTGCATATTATTGGTTCCATGTTTCCAAGGGACTTGGAAACTTTTCAAGCTCGGGAGTATGGTGCAGGACCCCCTAGTACACAGGCATACTAGGAGTTCAAAGATCATAATGTGATCAATTTTATTGTATTTTGTTCATTAATTTTTAATTGAAGTAATTTGAGTCCATTGGAACAAATATGTAAAGGCTATACAAGCCAATTGTGAAAGTTGTCATAATTGTCCAATTAAGGTCCTACTTGGTCACATATGTTAAAATATGTAAAACAAAATCCTATGAAATGGTAAACATAATGTAATATGTTCTATTTGTTCCATTTTGAGTTTTTAGGTATGTTCGTGTCAAGTTTTGGTAAGTTTGAGCTCAAATTCAAAAAGTTGTCAATATGACATAAAAAGTTGTAATGCAAGAAATGCAAGAAAGTTGCAAAATACAACTTGGGAGGTTCAAAAGTGGTTAGATGGTAGTTTAATAATTATCATGGATGGAAATCACTATTTAATGGATGTAATTTCAATCCAAATTAGAGGAATAAGAAGGGATACATTTTGATTGCATTTTGAGAATCCAAAAAACCTTATTTTGCAGTCCTAAATTATTATTTTCCTTGTTTACAAGCCTTGCACAAACCTGTACGAATTGGAAATGGTGTATCATAATTATGAATAGTTAGGTAAATTAGTTAACCTTCTTTTGGCCCTAGTTTGGTGAGATTTCAAAAATAAATGAACAAGTTATATTGGTTTTTCTAAAAATAGTTTCTAGACCCTCATGTTGAGAGTGACTTGCAAGCGTTTGATAAAAACTTGAGTTTTACCCATGGAAAAATGTTGTTCTTTGTTATTTTTAAAGAAGATTCATATTGATTTAGAATTAATGTTTTTTTTAATAATAAATGATTCTACATTTTGTCATTAAATTGATGCCCTATGGGGTAGAACAATCAAGTTGCAAGTTGTTTTATGAGAGTAAAAATAGGTCTCTATAAATTGGGCATAACTCATTATCTAACCCTTTGGATGTTTCTAAATTTTGGGTATGTTTCGGTTATGCAAGTTTTTAACATTTAAACTGAATGGATTTTCCTAATATTATCGGTTTTGGGAGTTATGAGTAACAAAGTGCGGGGATATCAAAACTGTCACAACTGGGACATTCATAGAAAGGAAGTGAACTTTGGTTTGTTTTGCAAGGTTAAATGAAGATTGTTACAATTAGAGGATAGTGTAAATAATTCTTTTATGGTATATATTTTTTTATTTGAACAATGGACTAAGGTTGCTATTTTTAACATAGTTAATGCATATATCTAACGTTGTAGAGGTTGCATTAGTTGGAGGTTGCTATTATCATGAACATGATGTAGTTATGGGACATATTTTAAAGATGTTTGGAAGAGTGAATTTAATGAAATTTTAGAGGGTACAATATTGATGTTGAGGGATTGAAGGTAATTGGTAATCTTTTTGTTGAATTGATTAACATTGTGTTATGAGATGGAAGGATGTTGAGTTATTTGGTGCTTTGGGAACAATGATGTTTGTGTTGATATTGAAGGAGTTGATTTGATACCAATGTGTGATGAATTTGATATTGGATGTACTAAGTGCAGGATGATATTGAGTAATTTGATTAATATTTGGAGTTAAATCTTGATAGATGCCTCAAACTCATTGAGTTGATTATTGTTTTGGGTCATTGAGCACCCTAGAATTGGAACTCCTTGGTTGATTTGGGTTCTTGGATGGTTTTCCATGATGCTCTACATCAAATTGGTATCAGAGCCCAGCACAATGTCTCGGTAGGTAAATATGTTTTGTGTTTTGTGTTTCCAAGCTGGTTGGTTGTAGGTTGATCCATCAAAGCTACAACAAGGAAGAGGTTTGTGAAGGTGTGTGTGTGGCAAACCTGAGAGGGGTCTGTAGTATTGTCTCCACTAAGATGAAGCTGGGTAGAGGGTTTAGAGAGAGAGACTACTGAGGAATGGTGGTAGAGCATCTTCCAGGATCTTGGGTGGGTAAGATGGAAGTATGTTGGTGGTTGTGTGAAGAAGCAACATGAGGAATGGTGGATATAGAAAACCTTTGAGTTGCAACCATTTAAAACTCCACTGATAGGAATAAATGAAGGATTTATTGAGGATAAAGGTAATAGAGGCATACAGAGGATGAAAGGCATGATAAGAGGAATGAAGAGGAAAAGGAAAATGGTGAAGATTTCAGCCTAAATTTTTTTTCTTGCAGGTTATTGGTTCCATGTTTCCAAGGGACTTGGAAACTTTTCAAGCTCGGTAGTATGGTGTGGGAGCACCTAGCACACATGAATACCATGATTTCAAAGTTCATAATGTGATAAATTTCATTGTATTCGGTTCATCCATGTTTAATTGAAGTCCTTTGAGTCAATTGGAACAAATATGTAAAGGCTATACAAGCCAATTGTAAAAGTTGTCCTAATTATCCAATTAAGGTCCTACTTGGTCACATATGTTGAAATATATAAAAAAATAAATTGAAATGGTAAAGGTAATGTAATATGTTCTATTTATTCCATTTTGAGTTTTTAGGGATGTCCATGTCAAGTTTTGGTAAGTTTGAGCTCAAATTCAAAAAGTTTCAATATGACATAAAAATTTGTAATGCAAGAAAAGCAAGAAAGTTGCAAAATACAACTTGGGAGGTTCAAAAGTGGTTATAGGGTATTTTTAATCATTATAATGGATTGGAATCACTATTTAATGGATTTAGTGTTGATCCAAATCAAAGGAATAAGAAGGGATACATTTTGATTGCATTTTGAGAATCCAAAAAACCTTATTTTGCAATCCTAAACTCTTATTTACCCTATTTCCAGGCCTTGTACGGACCTGTATAGCCTGGAAATTGTGAGTCATAATTATTAATAGTTAGGTAAATTATTTAACCTTATTTTGGCTTTGGTTTGGTGATATTTCTCAAAGGAATGAATAAGTTATATTGGTTTTTCTGAAAACAGTTTCTAGACCCTTATGTTCAGAGTGACTTGCAAGGGTTTGATAATAACTTGAGTTTTACCCAATGGAAAAATGTTATTCTTGGTTATCTTAAAATAAGATTCAAAATTATTTCTGATTAATGTGTTTTTATCATAAATAATTCTACATTCTGTCAGTAAATTGATGCCCTAGGGGGCAGAACAATCAAGTTTCATGTCAAGTTTTATGACACTAACAAATGGTCTCTGTAAATAGGGGATAACTCGTTATCTAACCATTGGATGTTTCTAAATTTTGGTTATGTTTCTATTATCCAATTTTTAAAAATTTACACTAAAGGGATTTGCCTAATGTTATCTGATTTTTGAGTTATGAGTAACATAGTGTAGGGATATCAGAATTGTCACAACAGGGAGAGACATAGAAAGGAAGTAAACTTTGGTTTCTTTCCAAGGTTAAATGAAGATTGTTACAATCAGAGGATAGTGTAAAGAACTCTATTATGGTATACATTTGTTTATTTGAACAATAGAATAATGGTTTCTGGTTTTAACATAGTTAATACATATATCTAATGTTGCAGAGGTTACACAAGTTGGAGGTTTCTATTATCATGAACATGATGCAGGTATGGGACAAATTCAAAATGTGTTTGGAAGAATTAATTTAATGGAATCTGAGAGGGTACAAGATTGATGTTGAGGGATTGAATGTAATTGGTAATTTTTTTGTTGAATTGATTAATATTGTGTTATGAGATGGAAGGATGTTGACTTATTTGGTGCTTTGAGAACAATGATATTTGTGTTGATATTGAAGGAGTTGATTTGAAACCAATGTGTGATGTATTTGATATTGGATATATTAAGTGCAGGATGGTATTGATTAATTTGATTAATAATTGGAGTTAAATCTTTCTAGATGCCTCAAACGTAAGGAAGAGGTTTGTGAAGGAGTGTGTGTGGAAAACCTAAGAGGTGTCTGTATTATTGTCTCCACCAAGATTAAGTTGGGTAGAAGGTGCAGAGAGAGAGACCACTGAGGAACGGTGGCATAGCATCTTCCAAGATCATGGGTGGGTAAGATGGAAGTATGTTGGTGGTTGTGTGAAGAAGCAGCAGGAGGATTGGTGGATATACAAAACCTTTGAGTTGCAACCATTTCAAACTCCACTGATAGGAGTAACTGAAGATTTATTGAGGATAAAGGTAATAGAGGCATATAGAGGATGAAAGGCATGATAAGAGGAATGAAGAGCAAAAGGAAAATGGTGAAGACTTCAGCCTAAATTTTTTTTCTTGCAAGTTATTGGTTCCACGTTTCCAAAGGACTAGGAAACTTTTCAAGCTCAGGAGTATGGTGCAGGAGCAGCAAGCACACAAGCATACCAGGAGTTCAAAGGTCATAATGTGATCAATTTTATTGTATTTGGTTCATTCATGTTGAATTGAAGTCATTTGATTTGAATGGAAGAAATATGTAAAGGCTATACAAGCCAATTGTAAAAGCTGTTGTAATTGTCCAATTAAGGTCCTACCTGGTCACATATGTTAAAATATATATAAAAAAATCCTATGAAATGGTAAAGGAAATGTAATATATTCTATTTATTCCATTTTCAATTGTTAGCGATATCCATGTCAACTTTTGTATAGTTTGAGCTCAAATTCAAAAATTTGTGAATATGACATAAAAAGTTGTAATGCAAGAAATGCAAGAAAGTTACAAAATACAACTTGGGAGGTTCAAAAGTGGTTAGAGGGTAGTTTTAATCATTATCATGAATGGGAATCACTATTTAATGCATGTAATGTTGATCCAAATCAAAGGAATAAGAAGGGATACATTTTTATTGCATTTTGAGAATCCAAAAAACCTTATTTGTCTATCCTAAACTGTTATTTTCCCTGCTTCCAGGCCTTTTACGGACCTATATGGCCTAGAAATGGTGTATCATAATTATGAATATTTATGGAAATTATTTAACCTTCTTTTGGATTTGGTTTGGCGATATTTCATAAAGGAATAAATAAGTTATGTTGGTTTTTCTTAAAACTGTTTCTAGACCCTGATGTTGAGAGTGACTTGCAAGGGTTTGATAATAACTTGAGTTTTACCCAATGGAAAAATGTTATTCTTGGTTATTTTTAAAGAAGATTCATATTACTTTCAAATTAATGTGTTTTTATGATAAATAACTCTACATTTTGTCAGTAAATTAATGCCTTAGGGGGCAAAACAGTCAAGTTTCATGTTGTTTTATGACACTAGAAAAACCGGTCTCTGCCAATAGGGAATTACTTGTTATCTAACTGTTGGTTATTTCTAAATTTTGGATATGTTGTGGTTATCCAATTTTTACACATTTAAACCAAAGGTATTTTCATATCTTTATTTGGTTTTTGAGTTATGAGTAACAGAGTGCAGGGATTTCAAAACTGTTACAACTGGGACAGCCATAGAAAGGAAGTAAACTTTGGTTTTTTTTCCAAGGTTAAATGAAGATTGTTACAATTAGAGTATAGTGTAAATAAGTATTTTATGGTATATATTTGTTTATTTGAACAATGGACTAATGGTTGCTTGTTTTAACATAGTTAATGGATATATCTAATGTTGTAGAGGTTGCACAAGTTGGAGGTTGCTATTATCATGAACATGATGCGGGTATGGGACATATTCGAAAGGTGTTTGGAAGAATGAATTTAATGGTATCTTAGAGGGTAGAAGATTTATGTTGGGGGATTGAAGGTAATTGGTAAGATTTTTGTTGAATTTATTAACATTGTGTTATAAGATCGAAGGATGTTGAATTATTTGGTGAACAATGATGTTTGTGTTGATATTGAACAAGTTGATTTGAAACCAATGTGTGATGGATTTGATATTGGATGGATTAAGTGTAGGATGATACTGAGTAATTTGATTAATATTTGGAGTTAAATCTTGCTAGATGTCTCAAACTCATTGAGTTTATTATTGTTTTGGGTCATTTAGTACCCTAGAATTGGTACTCCATGATTGATTTGGGGTTCTTGGTTGGTTTTCCATGATGCTCTACATCAATAAATCATGCTTTCATCCAAGTTATCTGAAAAACTCAGAGACCGTCTTTGTCATAATCCTTTGTCATTGCATTGTAACCAGTCTTTACTAAAAAAACTATAACTCATGGAAACAAAAATGTCAAATCCAACAATCTTTGATATAAGGTGTACATACTTCCCTCTACACAACTCCATGCTTGCATATACTAAAACACTATACACTACTATCAATCTTTCATGTACCTATGATAACCAGTCCTTCTAAAAATTCTAAAGCATACAACTGAAACATATGTTGACATCAATGATAAAACATGAATGTTAAAACCTCAAACAACAACAATTCCAACAATCTCCACCTTTGGCATTGATGAAAAAAAATCTGAAAATCTATTAACCCAAAAGTAGCCTTCTTGATACAACTTTCTCAATATCCTCTTCACATCTCCCCGTAAGACAGTAGGGATTTTTCACTTATAGCTCTCCCCCTTTGACATCAATGGAAAAGGGTGCCATATCTCTTTTCCTTCTCTGCACATCCTACCTCTACAAGGTGTAGTTTTTTCAAATCTTCATACTTGCAAAAAACCAAGTGCTTAATCACTAATATATGTTATGTTTTGTTCCTGCAATCACTCTCCTTGAGGAGTAGATCTGAGCATCAAGTCTAGAGAATAATATAGCTCTAATAACTACTAGACTAATGTATTCCTTCATTATTTAAATCTCACAAGGAGGGGCTCTTATTGGAGTTAATGAAAACTTAACCCTACAGCTCCCAAGAATCACCTGCATGCAAACCTGTCACAGAAAGAGAGAAGCACGTCATTCAGAGCATGCTACATAAGAACACCCAAGAATCAAATCCACATCCAAACATAAGATATGTTGATATCAATGAAAACCATTAACGAAAACAATAAAAATAACATCAACATCACATTCCAAGAGAGGCATGATGGTGATATCTATACATCCTTCTTCTACCTAATTGTGCAAACTTTAGAATCTACAGATATGGGGTTTCAAATTGGGAATGAATTTGTAGCTAACTACAATTTGTCGATTATAGAAAGAAAAAAAAATGAGATTAAAATGGGACTGTTAAGGATGCCTTTGTCAGCCTATTTCAATGGGACGAACAAAGGAGAAGGGGCTTTGGATATATAGGAAGAAGGTGGTTCGGAGGACAATAATCTAGGAATGAGAAGCATGGATAGTCTTCCAAGAAGGGGTGAGAAATGATAAATTTATTGGAGTTGTCCAAGATTCTGAACTCAGAATAATCTCCCTTCTCATAATCAACTGCATGGACGATCATGAAACTAGGTGGGGGCAAGGATTTTTAATGAAATAATTTTTTATAGAAGGGATTGGTTTTGGTTGATAGTTTGATGGTGAGGTATATGTTTCTTTCTTATTAAAAGAGGTATATCTATGTAATTTTCAGCTTTATCAATAGTGAAAGCTACTCCTTAAAGGTAGAACTTTCTTAGATAAAAAAGAAAGAAAAAATCTATTTAGGTTATATATATATATATATATATATATATTTTAAATTATATTAACGAAAAATACTAAATATAAGAGTCGTATATCATTGTTCTAGTAATTTACATTGTTGGATCAAATAAAATAGAGAATTTTTAATTTCTATAGGAATCACTCCATCAATAACATAATTATATATCAATATTTTTATATTTATCATCAAATTCGACAATGTCAGAGATATTTTTGGTCTTTCACAATTAGTGATATCATCCATAGTAAAAATTTATGAATCCATTGATGAAAAATTGAATGTATGACCTAGTAAGGAAAGAGACTCATACATAAACCTATAATGTATAAGCATTATTCTCCAATTTGTTCTAAATATTATTTACATATTTTTTAATGTTTATCCTTTGACTATGAATTTCTATTTTTATGTTTAAAGATGACATTATTTTGATGTCTCAGTTGTGTATAGAAGTTATGCCTAACATTAATTAATTAAATGGTTTCGATGGCACCTCCTTTAATAAATTTAGAAGTTACTTCTAATAGGTCTCACTTAAGATTTCTATCTTGAATGTTTGAAGGATTTGAAATCCTAACTAATCTCAAGAAAGCATTTGTCCTAGTTCAATTTCAATATTAGAAAATAGTTATACTTTCACTATTATTTTTAATGCCTTGCCCTTGAGATGCAGATTAGAACCAAATACAAAGTATTTTTTTATTGGTTGTACAAAAATTTATACATGTTAAGAGATTATTTTTTAATTCTATCATTGTCATATAGTTTGACACACAATTGTTTATTACTATAAAAAAAATTAAATAGGATTTGATTATGATGTTCATATTTAGAAGGCAAGTAAAAAAAGAATTATAAATCAAAAGAAGGCAAAAGGTTAGCCTCTATGATTTATTTTAACTATTTTATGAAAACCCTAGCCTCTTGCAAATTCCATTATATAGCGCTCCCTATTCCGCGTTCAAATATCATATAAACTAGCAATCACACCTTAGTGTGCAATGTGAACGTCGTAGTGTTATGGAAAGGTCATTTAAGTATTTTTCCCTTTGTTTTTCACTCATTCTCATCCTCTGTAGATCTACTTATCTTTGTATCAATATATCTCACCATCTATATATCTTTAAAACTCTTCCTCTCTATCTCTCCCTCTTTCTGTCTCCCTCTATATCTCCCTAGATCTCTTTCTATTTGTATCTCTTGATCTATGTCTAACTCTCTATCTATTTTTCCCCATCCTCCCACTTTATATTCATCTATATCTCTATCCAACCATCTCTCTCCATCAACCCCTTCCTGTACCTTTTAATCTCCTTCTATATGTATCTCCATCTTGTCATCTCTCTATCACTCTCTATGCCTATATATCTCCCCCTTTCTACCTCTCTCTATTCCTCTCTACATCTCCTTATCTCTGTATCAATATACCTCTCTCTCTCTCTCTCTCTCTCTCTCTCTCTCTCTCTCTCTCTCTCTCTCTCTCTCTC
>MU222882.1:53542-79656 GCA_018584345.1 Thuja plicata
AAGAAGGAGAAGGACAAGGAGGAGAAGGGGAAGGAGAAGAAGAAGGAGAAGAAGAAGAAGGAGAAGGAGGAGGAGGAGGAGGAGGAGGAGGAGGAGGAGAAGAAGAAGAAGAAGAAGGAGGAGGAGAAGAAGAAGAAGAAGAAGAAGAAGAAGAAGAAGAAGAAATCACAATAGGTCAAGGAGAGGACCAATCTAGTGATTCTGAGGAAAGTGATGATGATATGGAAGTAGACAAAAATGGAAAGAAAGTGATGGTTGTCGAGCCAGCCAAGAAGAGGAGCTCACAACATAAATCAACTCCTCCTGCCACATCTCGACCAAGAACCAGGGCATCAATAGTTACTATATCTATCAAGCCACCAAAGAAGAAGATGGTAAAGGATGTTGAAGGGGCTAGCTCAGGGAAAAGAAAACAAGTTCAAACTGAATCTAAGCCAAGTCACCAAAAGAGGAAATCGATAAGAAAATATGTTATGGGTAAAGATGAAGAAGATGGAGAATTGACAAAAACCAGAGACATCAAAAATTTTAAAATTGCAACACACAAACATCCTTCCAATATTGATGAGATTTGTCACAACATCTAGAATTCAGAAGGGTTTGTCAGGTTTTAAGTTTATTAAGTTTGAGAAATTAAGAAAAAATGATAAGGCTAAGATAGAAGAAGCTATGATGGACATGTTAGTAACATATAAGATAACACCTTTGGAGATTGGCATCCTAGTTACTCACAAAATAGAAAACAAAATTGATGAGAGATGGCAACATGCCATGATGACAAAAAGACAAATCAGAGAAGGAGCATTAGCTCAAATTATGCTTGAGTTAACAAAGAAGTAGAAAGAAAAATTTATGGATCAATATAGGAGTAGATTCATTCCTAAATTGAGATCCTATTCCATACCGAAGAATGATGTAGAAGGTGTTGTGTGGAAAGCCCAAAGGATATGGAAGATTATCTTTGGATTAATAGTTGACAAGAATAAAGATGAGGGCACATCAAGACAAATTGAGCTTGACAACAAAGAAGACATTGATGAGCCAAAAAATACTGAGGATAAGACACATAATATGATCTTGAAAATGAAATGATTGACATTGTTGAGGATGAGTTGAAGAAAAATTTTGAAGATGAGGAGAAAGATAAGGTTGAGGAAGAAAAAATTGAGGAATTAATAGTTGATGAGGCAACACAAGGTTTGACTATTGAGGAACAAGGAAAAGAGGCACTCATAATTCTAGATTCACCTACCGAGGACAACCTTGAAAACAATGCAGAGGGAGAAAAAAGTAAAGAAGAACAAGTAGATAAGTCTGCAGTAGATATCTCCAAATCACTTGAAGAAGTCACAGAGGTGAGTAAGACTCTAAAGAATGAGGAGGTATAGGAACCTAAGGAGGAAGAGGTTATTCAAGCATTGGTACAATTACCTAATGTTGCTCCTCTGGTATTTATTGAAGTTAAGAGTACTGTTACATCTGTCGAGCAGATAATTAACACTCAGAAGGAGATAGTATCAATTAGTGGTGATACTAATATTTTGAAAGCTGAACAAGCTAAGTAGTAGCTCACTAGAACCAATGAAGAAGAAATGACATAAGAAGAAGAAGGATAAGAGCTCTGAAGTTACACTAGACAAAGTTATAGTCATTCCAAAATGGGATATTGATAACTTATCTTACGAGCATATGCTAATCTTGTAGGAGTTATTAAACCAGGAGAGGAAGCAAGAAGAATTGAAACAATAACATCAACAGAAGAAGGTACTACATGAAATCAAATAAATATTTGTTGATGCATTTAAATTTCAAGACCTAAATGTGCATGCACCTATATTATAACAGCTTGTTCATATTATTCAGAAAGTGAACACTGATGACATAGATGCAAATGAGAAACTCCTGCAAATATTCAAGAGAAAATAGAGACCAAGGTATTTGAGAAAGTTGCAATAAAGCTTACTGAGAAGCAGGTTACACTTTCTGATCTAGTAAGCAACTTAGAAGAAGTGATAGAGAATGTTCTCTCTTTGTAAAAACAACTATGTGATACTGAATTCTTTACAAAGGAGAATCAACAACTTATTCAGAAGCTACAAATAGATGTAAAGTCAACATGATTGTCATTGAGCATGGACGTAATTTCAAGCTCTTTTCATTTTATCAGGTTGACACATGCCCAAGGGAGACTAGCCAAGCTTATGGCTAATGATGATAGAATAAGGGCAAAATTGATTTCAATTCAGACAATGTTGATACCTTATTTGGAGGTTATGTAGAAAGAGGTGAAACCAGAAAAGGAACTAGCACAGAAAGATCCACCTATGAACATTGCAGAGAGTCTGATTGATCTAGCTACTGAGCTATAAATAAAATTTCTAGTTTTGGAATCTATAAGGACAAGTTGGGATAATGCATTAGCAATGATATTACATATCCATAAACCAGTTTTGGATAAGTATGGTTTGACCCCAACAACCCGAGCAGAGCAAGATAAAAAGAGTGACAAAAACAAGGGGAAATGTCATAGATTCAATAAGGGAAATTTAAGTATGTATGTACATATGTTGTATAGGTAGTGAATTCTTTATGGAGAAAGAACGAGTCATAATCCTAGGGGGAGTTATAAATTCTACGTTCTAAGTCTATGTTTGAGTACTATATTTTTTTTGGACTAAAGAGTCATGACAAAGTGTTTTTGCCACTAATGAAAAAGGGGGAGATTATTGATCTCCAAGTTTTTTTTTTTATTAGTGTCCCATACATATTCATAATCAAGGTAGGTTGGTCAATCATCATTGTGACCGAGCCATCCCACTAAGGCTAAGACTTAGCAGTAGTTACTACTAAGTGAGTCAAAGGTCACCGAGTACTCAATGGATGTCGAGCCAAATGATTTTTGAGTTGCATAGAAGAGTTAGTGTTGAGCGACAACATACAATTATGCCGAGTGAGACAGTATCGATCGAGCACCAGTGTTTGGTTATGTTGAGTAAACAAGTTTTTGTATATGTGTTTGGTATGGAACAAACACCAAGGTAAACTATTTTGGTCAACTTTGATGGAGCATTTAATGATCATTCATAGAGATTAAATGCATTAATTATGTGTTACTTTTATGATCATGAATCCCTATGCAAGCCATGCAACCAACCAAAATTAGGGATGCCCAAGCAGAAAAAGATGATGAATCTAGATCGTTGATCTTCATATGGATGGTCTATATATGGGATGATCCTAAACCATATTTGTATCCATATGTGTGTTATAGAATATATGTTTGGATGTGGATGTGAAGAGAAGAGACCATAAGTATATGAATGTTTTGCATATCTGAAGCATTGACCAGACAGAGTGACCGAGCAAAGCAGTGAAGAGAAGAACATAGATAGATCAAATTGAGAGATTAATTAAGAGTTGGAAAGAGGATATTTGTTATCAAAATTTGTAGTGCAGACCAAAGGATCAGGTATAGATACATTCTAACAAGTGAATCAGGGTAAATCTCTTAACAGAGTGGTCCTAACTGGCCTTTGTAAATATCTTAATCGAGTGCTTACTTTGTTGTAAGTTTAAATCCTTTAACAAGGTAGATTGTATAAGTTTTTAAGCTCCTAATAGGGTAGACCCATCATAGGGTAGATCATCAGAAGTGATCAAAACTTTGTATCCCTAATAGGCACACTTTATTACTGCAATAGTGAAGATTTATGGGTGTGATCCCCACCCCAGTTTTACCTTCAAGGGTTCCCAGGTTACCAAAATCTTTGTGTTATGTGTTCATGATTAGATGTTAATATTTATAGAATTTCAGTTTATGTTTATGAATACATGGTTGAATCAGTTTGTTTAGAATTGGTAGAAGTTTCATAGATCTGATTCACCCCCCTCTCAGTTACTGCTTTCCCATATTAGACTTGCAACACATTCCATACTTATTGTACTCAAAAATATTTTTTTTCCACAACACATGCCCCATTTAAGCCCCTTGGCCTAATGGGGACCCCCTTTCTTTTTGGGTCTTTGTCCTTTTTAGTTGTTTAAAGTCTCCAAGGATAAGTAGGACCGGGTATTCAATGACTCAGATTGTGAGGCCCTAGGGAGGCTCCTGATAGTTGTGCATTGTCTTTCACTTCCTTGTAAGTATTTTCCCTCCTTTGTCCTTTTTTTAGCTTTTTCACTCTTTGTGATTTTTACTAATCCCTGGACTCAGTGGTTTTTTGCTAAGTCCTTAAGACTTAGTGGTTTTTTCCAAGTCCTTAAGACATAGTCTCTTTTCCATTTTCAAAGTTTTAACGTGTCATAGGTCCCAAGACCTTTGAAATGTAAAAAGGTTGAGCTTAATGCTAGCTCAGGGAGTCAAATTATTTGAATTTTGTAGTCTGACACCCTGAATCCCTTGATGACATCACCATGATGCTCAGCCTATAAAAGGGTGATTTGCCTTCTTTTTCTTTCATTCTGCAATTCAAGGTTTTTTGAGCTTCGCTTCAATGATCCCTAGTGATGTTGCAATGAATCAATATTTGCATCCACTTTGTGGCCTTCTAAGATGATCTCCATTGATTCTTTTAGGCTTTAGAATTATAGATTTTTTTTCTTCATAACCTTCAAGTTAGGTTTTATAGTTCTTTGTTTGTTGTTGTTCTAGGGTTTTTCTTTTTCTTTTACTTGTCTCTAGTTAGTGTTTTATTCATATTTTAGGGTTTTTAATATTGGTGTACTCTAGATTTTTAATATTGGTGTCAAAGTTTCAGACTTTAAAACACCGGCAGACCAAACCCACCTTAGACTACCTCAAATTTGCCTAACTCTAAGAAATTATGAGTCCCTTCGCAATCCTTTGGAGTTTCACATTGCACAACATTGACAAGTTTTTTGGATCAATTGATCTTCCTGTGACCTTGGAGCATCACTTTATTAGACTCTTGCAGTCTGATTAATTCATCAGACTGTAAAGGTCCAAAAAAATGAAAACTTTAGGGAGTGTTTTTTTGTTATTTTTAATGGGTTTTTCCTGCTTCTTTCAAGTTTTTCTAAGGTTTTCTTTCTTTAATTAGCTTTAGATAATATAATTTTCATGCTTTCAATAATTTTTTTCTAAAAACTATGTTTTCATGTAGAATATCAGATAAGAGAGCAGCTTTGCCAATGAAGTACTGCTTCAATGATTTTACTATCTCTGTGAAACTGCTAATGAACTTCCTTACAAAGTTGATCTTTCTGAAGAAAGATTGTAGTTATTTGTAGCTATGCGGCAGTGTCAACTTTAGAATGGCCTCTACCCTTTCAGGGTCTATGGATATTCCCTTTTTGGAGATGATATGCCCCAAGAGATTTCCTTCAGTCACCCCAAACATGCATTTCTTGGGGTTGAGGGAAATCCCAAATTCCCTACATCTTTGAAGGCATTTTTTGAGATCATTTAAGTGGCTAGATCTTTGTTTTGAGAAGACTGTGAGATCATCCATGTAGATGATTATGTACTTCCCAACTAGTCCTTTGAAATCTATGTCTATTTCCCTTTGAAATGTGGCCCCAATAAAATCAGTCTGAAAGGCATCCAGCAGTAGGCAAAGGTCCGCCATTTAGTTGTGAATACCATTTTTAGCCGATCCTCTACCTTCACCATCACCTGGTTGTAACCTGAGTAACCATCCATAAATGACATCATTTGAGACCCACTGACCTTTTGCAATGCTTCATCGAGGGACAAGAGTGGGTAATTGTCCTTCTGAGAAGACTTGTTAAGGTTCTAGAAATCCACGCACAATCTAATCTCTCTAGTTTTCTTTCTCATGGGTACCGGGTTCGCACCCAAGTGGAATGCTAGATTGGAAAGATGATTCTAGCATTGAGAAACTTTTGAACTTCCCTTTGGATTAAGGGTTCCATAGTAGGGTTCACAGGCCTCTGTCGTTGCCTGAACAGCTTGGAGTCTGGTTTTAGAGGGATGTTGTGCACTATGACTGAGGTGTCATATGTCTTTAATTCTTCATAGCTCCATGCTATGACATCTCTATATTCAGTGAGGAGCTGGAGCATTTTCTCCTTCTCCTCCTTGGTCCCTACCTTTCTGATGTGGACCTCCCTAGGTTCCTCTTCAGTTCCAAGGTTGTATGTATTACATTCTTTACCATCAGGTGTTATGTATGGGAATCTCCTTATTGCAGTCTTGTCACTGTAAAAAAATCCTCTCTAGTTCTACCATCCCTTTGCGTATGGTGTTGGTCCTTAGATTTATGAAACCTTGATCGTCAGGATCTTTAGGTTCAACTACTTCTTCACCTTCCTTTTCCTCATCTATGATCTATTTTTTGAACACACCAGCACACATGATAAACTCCAAGATGTGCTGATCATCTTGGAAGACTTGAAAATTAGTGACGTTGTCTAGAATGGCCGGGGCCGCGATAAGTTCAAATGAGAATTTCTTTAGCTTGGATTTCTCCATTGGATGTAATGAACTGGCCGATGTTAGAGTAATTATATTTTACACTTATTAATTAAATCACTTTGGTTTAATTAATTAAGTTATTTATTACTCTCTTTTCTTAAGCTATCTCTTAGGTACATTATAATTAATATCTTTATTAATTATAATGTGCAACCTAGATTTTTTAGGCTTTAGGGTTTTGTTCACCTTTATAGGTTGAACCTTGTAAATATTTTTTTCAATTAACTTGGATCATAATTTTTCTCTCATTTTTGAGTAACTTCTGAGTTTTGTCTTTTGCTTCTTTCTACTTCTCTCCTGTAACAGGTTATTTGCATGCAGGTATTCTTGGCATTATGTGGATTTATATCTCTCAAATCCTACAACCAATATGGCTAGGGCATTGGTGACAAAATTTTTTCTTCTTGGGATGGTTTTGATATAAAAAATGTTAAAATCATTGATTAGGTCCCATGCTCTATTTCAGTAGGCTGAGAGCCTCTTATCATTGCAAGTATACTGACTACAGATCTTCTTGATGACCAATTGTGAGTCCCCTTCTACTATCAAATTTTTTATTCCATTTTCACGGGTAGGAGAAGTCCGCAGACTAGTGCTTCATATTCTACAACATTTTTAGTGCACATAAATTGTAACCTATAAGCGGCATAGAAAGACTTACCTCTTGGGTTTATCAATTCGATCCCCACACCTGCTCCATGTTTGCATTTGGAACCGTCAAAGTGCAATTTCCATATCTGGGGTTGCTTAGTAGGTTTAGAATTGGATAATTTTCTCTTGGGAGAGCCTTTGGTTTTAAGTTTCTACCCATTTTCTCCATCACTGTCAGAAGAGGTCAATTCTCTAGCATTTTGGGTATGCCCGGGTTTGGGGTTTTCAGCACTTTCATCGCCTTTTTATTCTAGCATTCCTTTGAAAGGGGGGCATGCTTCATCATCAGAGGTACTCCAGTCACTAAGTATGTTCATAGTAGGAATTCTGTCATTGGAATATGACCCATTATCTCGATCTCGGCTTGGAGTGATTATATTGACCGGGCTATCTATTTCTGGTGGGGTGTTACTTTTGTCCTTGATCTTGAGGATGTCCTCTTTTATTGTTAGGGTTTCTTATAGCTTACTTGGTAAGGTGATCTGGGTCAATAACCATGATAATTCTTCCTGGGAACTGGGGCATGTGAACTCAGAATGGATAGCTTGGTGTAGTCAGCAGTACCCCGATAGTAACAAAATGTTAGGGTCTGCGTCCTGACCCAAGTGCCGTAAGCTAGCTGTCATGCTATTGATGAAATGTTGGAAGATTTCATCATTGATATTTGAGTCTAAGAGACCTAGAGTGGGGATGTGGTCTAATTATTTCGCTTCCTTGATTCAGAACATGAGGATGTTGTCCATCAGATAAGTGCCCAAATCTGTCTGGGTGAACATGACTTCATTTAGAGCATTTTACTCAGTGATCATCTTAATCAATTTAGGCTCTACATCAATCTTGATCTGGTTATTTAGACCTCTTCATGTTAGCCACAGCTGGGTGAAATCTATGGAAAGCCACCATCTCAAGCACTCGGTCCCTTCTCGACTCAACAACATCCCATAAGTTTCAGGTATGTCTACTATATGCACATCAATGCATTCTTGTATTCTGGGATCTGCAACCAATTAAATGTATACATCTTTGAGCACACCAATCACCTTTACCTCAGTATTATCCAATTGCATGACCACTTAGTTTGTTACTTGGGGCACCATTCTTAACTTCTGGCAAATTGACAGTGGCATGACATTGCATGAAGCTCCTAAATCAATTAGGCAATTGTGTAGGTTCTTTCCAAACATCCATAGACTGAGTAAGAACAGTGGGATCTCCATCTTATCCTTGAACATTGTGGGGAAAGCATTGGATGTGTTGATACTTGGATGTAGGTGTCCTTGTATTATTGGCTGACAAGCCGGGTTTTGAGTGGTCCAAAGATCTTAGAAGGGCCTCCTTCTGAGATGGGTAGCCTTGCAACAATTTGAACATAGATATGTTCACTTTAGTTTTCT
The DNA here is from genome assembly GCA_018584345.1 of Thuja plicata. Lineage (NCBI taxonomy): Eukaryota > Viridiplantae > Streptophyta > Pinopsida > Cupressales > Cupressaceae > Thuja > Thuja plicata. Next base: position 62,045 of record MU222882.1, read on the forward strand.
TTAGTTCATCAACCGTGCTATATTTGTCACTTGACCAGGCTGCACCTTTGTAGCCGGCATATGTACTTGTTGTAGGGGGTGTGGGACCATTCGGGGCTTTAGGAGGCATGGGATTGTTACTAGCCTGTGGATCTGGTGGGGTTGGTTGTTTTCTTGGGGGAATATCATCGGTGAGAGGTTTCTTTATGCTCTGAAGGTTATATGATTTTCATTGATCATTTTGGAAGGCATGTACTTCTGAATATTCTAACTCATTTTCCCTCTGGAAAGGAAATGCAAACTCATCTTCTCCTGTAAAAGCATCTGAGCCTTCCTCATTTCTAGACTCATAGGAATTGAACACCATAGAATTAAATTGCGCCTGAGGCTCCTCTAGGTTTTGGATGTAGTGATCATGGGAGTTTTTCCCATACCCATCATTGCCTTGGTGTGGTCTTGGAGCCTTAACAAAATTAGCCTCTGAAGCCTTATAAGCATTGGCATCATCTACTGGGATGCTGTCATTGTTGGGTCTAGTGTTCCATGGCTGGTTTGGCCTTTGTTTCCCAAACTAATTCTCTTGTGTATTGTTGTTGTATGTATTGAAGCCTCGGTTTGGATTTTGGGGGTATGTATTCAGACCAGCCGACATCCGTTGATATCCACCCTGATTTTGGGATGGATTTAACTTCATCCTGGTGAGCTTGTTGGTGAGTTGTGATAGGGTCTTCTTCATGAAATCCAACTCAGAGGCCATGAGGGTATCAGGCTCTACTTGGGGTATAACTCTTTGTTCCATAAATGCTATTTTGTGAGCCTCATAACCTAGATAAGTAATAGATGGGGTATGGCTACAAATGGATGTGGGACAACAAGGTTATTCATGGTAGGCACTGCCACATAAATCCATTCTTGTGGGTCCATCTGCTGGGTGAATGTGATGGCTTCATTGTACACCTTTTCCATTGTGTCTCTATCCGTTGGGGGAAGTCTTTTAAGAAAGATTGAGGTGAAAGGGTCCAAAGATTTCAAGTAAACTTGTATGAAAGCCTCATTTGGTATGGTTTAAAGAGCTTCTAGCTTTTTATGCATCTTATGAAAATGATGATTGAACATAGCGATGGGTTCCTTAGGATCTTTCCTCATTTTGATGAACTGGTGACGTATTGTGGCGGGATCCACATATAACTTGAATTGATTGAGGAATTTGGTTTCAAATTATTTCCACATAGAGATAGACCCTCATGGTAGGTTCAGGTACCAATTGTATGCAAATTCTACCAAAGTGTATGGGAATAGATGACACACAATGTCTTGGTGGGAAATCTCTTTATGGTTACAATTTTCCTTGAAGACACGGATGTGTTCTTCTGCTGTCCTTGATTTTCCATATATGAATCGGGTGCAAAACTTCTCTAGATTTTTGGGTAACTCATGGAGCTTCCAAAAAAAATTTAGAGGTGAGCTCATTGCATTGGCAAAAAAGGCCATCAGAGGAGGTTGCTGCAAATTCTGATTTTGCATGTTGTGACTTTGCACTATGGCTGCGATGACAGTCGGGGCAGCGATATGTGATTGTTGTCCAAGAGAATTCTGAGACTTGGTAAGGTGGTGAGAGGATTTTTCTTTGTTCTTCCCTTTGTTGCTGCGAGCTCTACGATGGTGAGTGAGTTCAAGGAACTCACCTCTCTTTGGAGATGATCCAAGCACTCACTCGAATCTCTTTGGAGAGAAAGATCCAATGTTATTCAGCTTTTGAGTCTTGAGGCCCTCCTTCTAGCATCACTTCTGTTGAATGTTGTTTTGACACAAGCCAACTTGCTAGGATCTCAAAATTCAATTTCCTCTCTTGAAATAATAATGAGGTTATTCCCAAGGTTCTCTAGGGTCAGGTCACAACTTGCTTGGTTACTCAGTTGAAAATAAATGTGATTGTTCACGAGGAGGCCTTTGCTGGTTCATTCAAGACATCAAACTACAAACACTTTAGTTCTTTTTGGTATTTTTTGTTTTAACGTATATGGGTGTTGTAAATAAAATGCAATTTTGTATTTTCAAAGATGTTAGATTTTCATAATTTAAAAGACAGAAGGGAGTAGAGATTAGAGTAATGAGAAATAAGCAAATGACTGAAAATGAAATCCTACAGACATAAACTGTTTGTAAACCCTTCCTTGCAAATTGAATGATGGGAGAGATTTGGAGTAAACCCACAAAGCATAAATCATACCAAGTCACAATTCACTACCCCGCAGATGCAAGCGTTTGGAGAGAATACATATTCACTTGTGCAAGATGTTCAAAATCATGAAGCCACCAAGATGTGCACACCCATGAGATAGATTTATTGTTAATCCCAAAGATGATCTCTTCCATGCATTCATCACAGCAAGGTAAAGCAAACAACAACAAACTCCAACTAAAGAAACGCAAATTTGAAGCACAATAAACAAGAGGCTCTCTGAAAATAATGAATAATGCAAGCATACATTCAATAATTTCACATAGGTAGCAGCAATTCATACACCACAAATGAAGCACCAAATGTATGTCTTTATTGCATTAGGAATCCGACCCTTTTACATTGATTTGTGATTACAATATATAGAGTTTGATCCACAACTCTGAATTCCAAATTTAGGGTATCAGAGAGAAAAAATAAATTAAACGAAAACTTTGTTGAAAGGGAAACTACTCTTAACTGATACTAGATAACTTGCATGGATTCTTGAATCCATTTACAATCAGTTTTCCCATGCAAGGAGGGTCAAACTCGCCAAGAAAAAAAGAGAAAAGAAGGAGGGTTTATTCTGAAAACTTGGAGTCTTCTTCTTATTTCTTGGATTTTTCCTTGGATTCTTCATCTGGAGGCTTCTTCTGGTAGTGGAGACTGGTAAGATACCCTTATTCCCTTCAAAACAAACTTAACCTAACCATCAATTTGATTTGGAGTTCAATTGGTGTGGAAAAATGTGATCTCACTGAAAACACCCAGATTTTTTGAACCCCAACCTCAACTCCAAAAATTTTAATGCCCCAAAATTTCATAAGTGTTAAACAACCAAAATTCTGGTCTAAAGTTCAGACTTGTTGGAGGCCGAAAATGCCAAAATATCTGGAAGGCCGAAAAGGCCAAAAAATTTGGAGGGCCAAAAGGTCGTAAAACTATTCTACTTGTGGGGCTAAAAGGCTAAAAGACTGTACTTTTGCATGTCTTGCAGGGGCCGACAGGCTGAAAGACCAAAACCTTCCTTAGGAAATTCTTTTAAGTGTTGGAGATTGCTTCTTCAAAATTGCTTTGTGGTGCAAGGGGTCAATCTAGGAAGACTTCTAGGTGTGCGGCCTAGAGTTTATGTATGACCTCTTGAACTTCCTCATAGTTTATCTTCTTCCCTTTTACCTTGCTGACCTTTTGTTCTTTATTTTATTTAAAGGTAGTTAGCTCGGAAGCAAAGAAATGGATCTCCTTTACATGGTTTTTCATCTGTGTCATATCTTCTTTTGAATGAAATAATTGTTGCAATGCTTCCTTAGTTTCTACGCTTTCCATATTATCCCTGAATTGTTGGACCAGTTCTTTAGATGGCCATAAGATGTTCTTAGCTTTGTCTTGGTACAAATCAAGGCTGATCCCTGTAAAAAAGAATCTATTTCTTCCACCCATTCTAACACTTCTTTCTGTTTCTCTAATATGGAGGCTTGACATTTTTTATAAACGCTGATTATCTTGGTCATGTGCTTGATCCAAGTCTCAAAATTGTCTAACTCCTCACCCTCATATATCTTTACCAAAATTTGGAAGCACTATTTCTAAATGATCTATAAATCTTGGAGGGCGGCTCACCATTTTCTCATCTTAGACTCCAGGCCACCCTCATCTATCACCAAATCAATCAAATTTGTAGCCTCTATCAGAATAACCCTATAAGGTTTGAATATTTGCTTGATGGTACCTTCCCTGTATTGCTCAAAATCTTCCTTCAAAGCTGCACTTGATTTGATGAAGGATGGTGTTATCCCTACCGGTAGGTCTGGGGTGTTTCTCTTATCTAACACTGCCTGTAATGAGGCCTCTGGGTAGTTGGGGTCAATAGGACCAACCATTTTGTAAATGAACTTCTTCAAGGATTCATTCTAATCCGTTAAGGTTTTTATGGTTTCTTCATCCTTACTCATAAAACCCAGGGCATGTTTAAGCCCCAAGGCTGCTAGTGCCTTGCTCCCTTCCCTGGTGGGTTCCCCCAAATATACCTCCTCAAATGTATGGTCTTCTAGAGTTTCTTGCATTTGAGAGGTGCTAGCACATGGGACTCCAAATTGTGCTTTCCAGCACCCCCTAGTGTCTTGAGTGACATAGGACATTGTTTGCATGGTAATATGACCTTTTTCTGATGAAAATCTTGCCCTAAAGATGCCATATATGTATTTTCCCCTTCATCGTTATATGTATAAGTTTTTCTCCTTAACTGGATTTCTTTAGTAAACCATGTGGGCTTACTGGATGTGGTGACCGGCTCATATGGGGTAACTTGAAGAATTGAATCCAAATTTTGAGACCCTGTAGTCACCTCTTTATCTGGCCCTTCTTCTTGTTCCTATTTCTATTCCCCTTCATTCCTTTCTCCTTGGTGTTCTTCTTCCTTCTCCCTTTCCTCTTCTGCCTTGTCTCCCTCCTCCATTACCTAATCTTGTTTTTCTTGGCCTTTGTCTTCCTCTCCCGAGGAACTAACCGAGGCTTCAGTACTGAGACCAGTCATGACCTTTAAGGTGGTTTCAAAAAGTGACATAGCCTCTATAGTTTCTGATCCTCCCAGGGTCTGGATGTGGAAATTCAAAGGGCTTGATGATGGTGGAGTAGGTGTTGGAAGATTTGGGATTAGAAGTGAAAGAGTAGTTGGTGGAGTTTGGAGAAATAGTGGTGGAGTAGGAATAGGAGGTGGAAGAGTAGTTGGTGGAGTAGGAATGTGAAGGGGCATTGTAATAGTATTGGTTTCTATTGTAGGCTCATTAGTATTCATGCCTTGGGTGATTGGAGACTCTTTATTCCCAAGCCCTTGATATGATTTAGAGCTCTCTCCCACTATGGGTATATTTTTCTTTGGATTAGTATATTGAGTGGGAGGTGGAGTTAGAATTACCTGTGGTTGAAAAAGAGAAGGACCACCTACCTCGTACCCAATTGCAAAACCTGGGGTGTCCTAGCCTGGGTCTGAGAAACCTTCTAGACCCTCAAAGTCTAAAATTTGGAACTCATCCGATCCCAGAGCATCCAAGGGATTATCTTTCTCTTTAGGATCCTCTTGGTGTTTCCTACTAGTCTCCTTTTCTCTCCTTTTCTAAGACCTTATCCTTTTGACTAGAGGGACCTCTCCCTCTTCCTCTTCTTGCAGGCCCTCTTGTACTGTTTCTAATTGTGAAGATGCAGAATCTTTCTTCCTGTTATATGTCTTCTTCCCCTTTTTGGTGGCAGGAGGAGATTGTCCAGAAGTTGAGGGTCCTTCATCTGGTCCAACCTGGGCTGGCCTTGTAGGAGGATCTATTTGTCCAGTCATTCTTGTCTTAGGATCCTTGGGCCTTGGGTTTGATGCATACTCTACTACACGTTCATGGTCGTATACCATGCTTGGCTTATGTGGCAGTGCCTTCTTGTACTGCAGCACTATAATTTTCTCTCCGCACTGTTTATCTACTTGCTTAGGTGGATCCATCAATTTTTTTACAGGTATCAAGCTCATCTTCTAGGACCTCTTAATCCATTCTCCTATTTTTCTCATCACATGTCTTGCCCAAAACTCAATGTCATGATTTTTATCCTTATCAACCTTTGCGTTCATGATAGGCTTGTCATATATCTTGTCATCTGTATAGATGGCCTCCAAGACCTCATCTGAATCATGCTCCCAAAATTTTGGGGCAAAAGGAGTCTTTATGACTTCCTTGGCCAGGGTGAGTCATTCTACAATAATCCCATATCCTAACCTCATGGTCATCTACACTGTTCATCCAGTGATCCTCCAAGTATGGTTTGTGAAGGTAGAACTTGCCAATAATGTGGCTGTAAGTGCCTATCGGGTCAAAATGAGGCCACACTATCTTGTAAAGCTACAAAGGAAAATCATCCCATTCAAAGCCCAAAGAATTACAAACCTTCATATCCTGTAGGATATATGGTCCTAGTGAGATGGGAAAATCCCAACAATGCTTCTTCTTGTGCTTTATGTGTTCATCTGCATTTGTGAGTTGCCGAGCCATATCCAAAATGATTATCCAGTTGGATGGATATCTGGGCAACTTCTTTGGTTTCAAAGTTGATCCTACTATCTGAATTTAAGTAAATATTATGAATTGTATGTAATAAGCCCCTATGGCCCTCACCTTGGCGGCTACTTCTTCTAACATCCTTTTTGCAAAATCACCCTCAATGGATCAGATGATTGTGAAAATGAAGGCGTCATTGACTATCCTATAGTCTGGGCTGTCCTCTGACATTTTTGCCCCTTTTCTATAGTTGGGGGTACATGATGTGAGGCCATGCATTGGGATCATTTAAGTTTCCCCTCTTGATGAGTCTTGGGTAATCTTCCCGTGCTACCAATAGGTATACCACATAGATATTCATGTAAAACTTGGGGTTGTGTTTCACTGCCACCAGCTGTTCATCCAACTTTTCACTGATGAAGGTCCCCCAATCGAGCCTAGCCCTAGAGCCTCTGAGTCTTTCTATTAGGAGAATCATCTAATTCTCCAGTTGGAATGATTGTGGTAACCCATATACTTAGCTTAGCATTGTTATAGCTACCTTGATATCGTCTTTCATGTATCCTCTCCTTAAGTCTATCTTGTCCAGCTTATTTTTGGGGAGAGGTTTCTCAAGGTAGTGGTTATTTACTATTTCATAGGCCTCTTCCCCTTTGTTTCTTAACCACAAGTTTCCCTTCTCTATGAAAAAGTCATAAAACTTGTCTACACCTCTATGGAGGTGGAAGCCATCCTCTATGACATCTGGCCTAATATCCAATACTACTTGGCCTTATATATTCTAGACCACCCTTTTGTCAGAGTCATAATGATTTTCTAGGGTCATGATCAGTTCAGGTGAGGACACGACCACTAAGTGTGCTGCTATGTTGACCAGTCCCGCTAATACCAGGGAGGTAAAATCCTCCAATCTCCCGACTGGTTGGGTGCACCTTGTTAGGAATTCATCATAGTCAACATTCCTGATATCAATATTGGTGATTTCAATATTCTTGTTGCCAATTTTGGAAGGGGGAGTGTTCCCCTTGTATAGGTACTTCATGGGTGACGCAGTCTTTTTCTCAGGCATTCCTGTAATAAAACATGAAAGTATCAGTATCTTATTTGAAGCAAAAACTAAAATAAAGCTGACTAATCTAAGAAAACAAAGGAAAAAACTCTCTCAGTAGCCAGCAATGCAGATTTTTGCACTTTCAGCCTTTCCAAGGTTTCGGGCACCGAAAATGGGTCCGGAGGCCAAAAAGGCTAAAACTGTAAAAAAAACCACCATTGATGGGAAAGCTTCGTCAGACTTTTCGGCATCTAAAAGTATGAAGGTTTTTAGGAACGCTGAAAATCCAAAATCATGAAGCCTGAAGACCGGGTTTTCGGGGATCTGAACTTGTTAGAATTTTGGACCTTTCAGAGGTCTGAAACGCTGAAAAGGCTGAATCTCCAAAATCATGATGAATGAAATGGGATTTTGGGGATTCAAACTTGTCAGAATTTTGGACCTTTCATTGGTTTGAAACACCGAAAAGGATGAATCTCCAAAATGATGCAAACTACAACCAGACCTAGTTTTTGGCCTTTCGGAGGCCAAAAAGCTATGACAAAGGTCATGACCGAACGAAACCCTAACATTAAAAAATAGAAAGAGAAACCTGACCCGACATAGGTGGACTTCCCACTAAACATCGAAGGCATCAAAGGCCCTAAGAAACCAGGGGAAAGGGAAATGCACATGCCCTATGCTAGACAAGCACCAGGACAAAAACCCTAAAACCTAAACTACGAAGAGGGAAAAAACCATGAGACATTAAAGAAGGAAACCTACCTCAAAGGAGCTAGGAGTGGGGCAGGACAACACAAAAGATCTTGGAGGCATGTGGTGATCAGTCTCAGGATCGAGGGTGAAAAATGGTGAAGTCACAAGCTCTCAAGAAGTTGGAATCACAAATGGTGAAGTGAGATAGATTAGGGTCCTTTTGGCCATTTATAACCCGCGGGGCTTGCGTTAGCACTTTCGGTGTTTTTGGTTTTGAAACACCAAAAGTTAGGAGGTAGACACCTTCGGCCTTTCAGTATTTTTGGAGGCCAAAAACACAAAAAGGGTCGACTTTCAGCCTTTTGGCCATTTCGGTATTTCAGAGTACTATGGTCCTTCGAAAGGCCAAAAGGCCAAAAAAAGGTGTCCTCTTTGCTTTATCATGCTGACACCCTTTCTTCTAAGATTCATCGAGTGAGGACCGTAGGGGACAGACAATACTAAAAGTCAAAAGACATAAAAAAAGGGGGTTCCCATGGTCAGAGGACCAAAAAATGGGGTGTGTGTTGTGGACTCACAACAATATTGATGACAACAGTTAGAAAAAAATGACTAAGTGTCCAAACAAAATGCCAAAATACAAAAAGATTTTTCTCCCATAACCAAAACCTTGTTCTCCCCCTGAGCTTAATGTCTCATTTTTCAATCTTTATCTTTCCCCCTTTGACATCAATGGAAAAGGCTGGGATGTCCATAAAACTTGAGTACCAAAATCCTATATAACTCTTCCTATATACAATCATGCAAAAACACTTACAGGAGATTGAATACATTGGAAATTTTTTTCCTTAAAGAAGAAAAATCTATTTCCCAACTCCTTTTCATGCTCTCCATTACTTCAATTTTACCGCAACATAAGAAATTTTTTTTGATGTAAGAAGGTCTGATGCATTTGGTGTGGTGTATGTTGCTTATGCTTCTTTCAACCTATTCATCAAAACATCAAGTATGCAAATAATTAAGTTAATCAAATCATTGATCCTTCCCTTAATTCTATCCCATTCAGTTCTAATAGTTCTGGTTTTCTCATTCAATGAAGTCACTTGAACTGCATGATCTAATGCTAAAGTCTTCAAAGGATCATATATATATATATATATATATATTAATCTCACTTAGCTTCACTTCACTCTCCCTTATAATCTTATCAATATCAGAAATACATTTAGGGTATTCAATGCAAGCTCTATAAATTTTCCCTCCTTTAGCTAGAGAATCTTTCACCCTTTGAATACAAATTCCCAATGATACTCTGTGATTTGCATTCATGGAAATAAGATTCTTGAACTTCTTCTCATCGAATTCACTTTGAACTTTTACCAGTGCTGATTTTTCTAATACTTAAAGTGACAATTCACTATATTCAACAAACCCTCAAGCTGACCCGATTGTATGCCATTCTGATTTTTTGTGTAGGTCACCATGATCTTTCTCAATACATTAGATGCAAGTGAAATAAATTCACTATATTTCTTATTGGTCTTTAGAATTTTCCTTCTTTCTTTGGCCTAGGCTACCGAAGTAAGTCCCATCAGCTGAACTAGACTAAGAGTGTCTAAGTGAATTAGACCTTGTGCAATCTTCAAAATTTTTGTGTCAATGTTATCATCTTAAATGAATTCATCTTTTACAGTGTCTCTTTCCTCCAATTTGTTCTTAGTTTTCTCCTCATGAACTATCTCCTCAACTTCCTTATGAACTTCATCTTTCTACTGATTATCATCAATTGATTTCTCTGCCTCAACTTCTACTTCAACATTTGAGATCTCAGTCTAATTATCTTTTGTAGGATCTCCCTTCTCCTTGTCATCAAGAACATAGCCTTATTCTATCAATTTCATCTAAATGTTAGGAACTCGACTTATCATACCTTCTTCATCAACCATAGACTAAGCTGAAAAATTTGTAGGTACTCCAGAAATAAAAACACCAGACTCTTCATTAGACACATGAAATGAAGTATCCATTGCATCAAGGGGCTCACTATAAAAAATAGTGGTATCAACATGTTTTTCCTTCCTATCATCCTTCTATGAAACATCATAATGATTATTCAATAATATTTGTGTCCTTACTTCTTCTGTCTCCTTAGTTACTTGATCTAATTTCCCAATCATGATCTTGTTTATCCTTGATTTTCTCATTAATTATTTCTTTTCTTGGTCAAGAATTTTATCAATTTCATCTCTAGCAATAATAGAACAAATATTGACCAAAGTTTTCTCTCTAATTTCCTTATCATTATCTTGTGTTTTCAATAGTATTGCTTCTAAGATGTCAAATAGATCATCACGAATATCCCCTTTGATCTCAACTAAAGCTCTACTATATTTTTTTAGATAGAAAATTACTCTATCCTCTAATAATCTCATTTCATGTTCATCATTTCTATTGTAATATATTTTCAATTGAGCTAATATACTGGTGAATAATCATATTATTCAAAACATCATTAACTATATAATGTGGCTTACCAATGTTTATCTTCGGTCTCTTACTTTCTAGATCATCTTCTGATGCTAGACCACTGACCACTCTAGCTTCCCTGGATTCTTTTGTTCTTTGTTTCTTTACCGCATCATTAGAATATATATCATCATCTTTAACATTATCCTTAGTCCCTTTATACACTCTCTTGGAATTTTCCTTAACTCACATTTTTTTAGACCCAATATTATCCTTCCGTATTGTTGATCTAGACTAGGCTACCTTTAGTGAAGATGTCTTTGGTATATCATATTTCTTAGAAACCACAAGATTCTTCTCTTCTATAGGACTAACCGATGTCTTCACTAAAATTCTTGTTTGTCTACTTCCAGATGATGAAATAATAGGTATGTAAAAATGTGGTGCATCATCATCAACATTAATAGGATCTTATTCTTCTGCCTTCTTTCTCTCTTCTTCTTCAAATTTATTTCTAGCTTCTGCCATTTTCTCTTTTGTAAATCTCATTCTTTTACCCTACAGTTAAACTTCTTCTCTGATTTTTCTTTCTCTTGCAGGTTTATTAACTTTCAAATGAAATTTTAGGATTTAATCATTGTAGGTTATGAACCTTTCCTCTTTAGGATCAATCAATTTTTTTACAAAATATTTCACATATAAATCAAGTAGATCTACACTAACTTCATAACCTATAGGAATAACCCATGAAGTCCTTGACTCTAGTGCTTCCATCTTGAAATCATTAACTTCTACCTTGAAACAAAGGTTTCTTCATATTTTTAAACAATCTCTCTAGGAATCATGTACCTTGTCTTCATTTCCTCCTAAAATAATTTAAAGTATCCCCATACAGTACTCCTTCTAGATGTTATCTTAAGCATGCGGTAGTACCTACTGATCTTAATTGCAACAAGAACATATTTCTTCCATGTAATGTTATCGTTTCCATGAAAATAGTTCATGAAATAGAAGAAAATGCAAAGAATCAGTGAAATATATTTGAAAAATTGTTTCTTATCTTTATTTCTCTTAGCCAAATTCTCTAAGTGTTGCACTCTCAGAGGATAAATTTCATATTCTGCATTCTCCATCACAATCCTATAGGAAGTATGAATGATAGTGCTTGAAATTGAGTTTTCCCTACTTAAATGGTATACCTTGCATCCCAATATCATGGATGGAAACTTAAAATTGGGTTTCTTAATGTTGTTTACTATCATGGCACGCTTATTCCACCGATATTCAATCAATTGTGTAACATTATCTTTCTTAATAGTTCTTAAAGCTGGAACTTCTCCATATGCATTAAAACCAGTCAATGCCTCTAACACTTTCTTGGTGATTTTGTACAACTTTTCTAACCACATGAACTAATCATGTATACAAATTAGAACATATTTAATCGAATTGGGCTCATCAAAGATGTGAAATTTCATGACTTGTGCTATTTTCATTGTTTCCAATATTTTGAACTCTTCCTTCAGATTACCATCTACACAGAAGGACTCATACATCTGATTTATCAAATCTTGCCCTAATTATTCAATGTTGCAATGGATATATTACCTAATATCTTTGACATGTAATAGTCCATAAGGAATACTAGAAAACACACCTTTACGATCATCTTCCATAAATTTATAAGGGTGTTTCTTGAATTTTGGTCTAGGTCAATCCTCCAAATTGACTATCAAAGGTGTATCCATAATCTCAGAGTTAAAATACTGAGTCATGAAATGATAAATACCTTTTTATATCAACGACAAGGGTTTGTATTTGGATCTTTGAAAATGCTTTCAATTTCTACTCAAATTTCCTCAAATCTCTCTTCAAGATTGTTCTTCAGATGGGAAGGTGACAAATGAAGTCTTAGATAGCCCTTTTAAACCTTCACATGATCAAAAAGTAATTGAAATTAATGTGTTGAACCCTAGCTAAAAAATTTGCATACGAACCGAGACACAAAAATCCATCTACGATCCATCAAACCTTTTCATAATCCATCAAGAGTGATTTCATTATGATCTATATTCCATTATGAATCTGACTATATCGATCACTTCCATTGATCATTCTGATTTAGGGGTAAGCTAATATTTTTCATGAAAAAGTCCCCCTTAGGTCGTTGATCTGATTTAGTTTCAAGATAAATTTTTTGCACTAGGGGTAGGTGCAGACCCTTCATTACCATATGAATTGCTTTTAGGTTACCATGTCTCACTCATATGATTCCTAAGTTATTCAACATCAATATTTTTTGTTTGTCATTATTTTGCACATTTTTTATTCCAACCAAACCTCTCATATTTATATTTATTGGGATAATGGAGAGGTGTGTACTAAGAGGGGAGGGGTGAATCAATACCCTTAAATTTTTTTAATCAAATCTTTGTAACCAATTGTTCTGTAATAACCGACTGAGTAGATTGCATACACCAAACATATAGTATCACTACTGAAATGTAAATGCATGTAAAGTACACAATATACTATCCTATAGTCTGGGCTGTCTTCTAAAATTTTTTCCCCTTTTTTGTAGTTGGGGGTACATGATGTGAGGCCATGCATTGGGATCATTTAATTTTTCCCTCTTGATGAGTCTTGGGTAATCTTCCCGTGCTGCCAATAGGTATACCACATAGATATTCATGTTAAACTTGGGGTTGTGTTTCACTGCCACCAACTATTCATCCAGCTTGTCATTGATGAAGGTCCCCTAATCGAGCCTAGCCCTTCAGCCTCTGAGTCTTTCTATTAAGAGAATCATCCAATTCTCTAGTTGGAATGATTGTGGTAACCCATATACTCAGCTTAGCATTGTTATAGCTACCTTGATATCATCTTTCATGTATCCTCTCCTTAAGTCTATCTTGTCCAGATTATTTTTGGGGAGAGGTTTCTCGAGGTAATGGTTATTGACTATTTCATAGGCCTCTTCCCCTTTGTTTCTTAACCACAAGTTTCCCTTCTCTATGAAAAAGTCATAAAACTTGTCTATGCCTTTATGGAGGTGGAAGACATCCTCTATGAAATCTGGCCTAATATCCAATACTACTTGGCCTTCTATATTCTAGACCACCCTTTTGTCAGAGTCATAATGATTTTCTAGGGTCATGATCAGTTCAGGTGAGGACACGACTGCTAGGTGTGCTACTACACTAACCAGTCCTGCTAATACCAGGGAGGTAAAATCCTCCAATCTCCCGACTGGTTGGGTGCACCTTGTCAAGAATTCATCACAGTCAACATTCCTGATATCAGTATTGGTGATTTCAATATTATTGTTGCCAATTTTGGAAGGGGGAGTGTTCCCCTTGTATAGGTACTTCATGGACGATGCAGTCTTTTTCTTAGGCATTCCTGTAATAAAACATGCAAGTATCAGTATCTTATTTGAAGTGAAAACTGAAAGAAAGCTGACTAATCTAAGAAAATAGAGGAAAAAACTCTCTAAGCAGCCAGGAATGTAGATTTTTGCACTTTCAGCCTTTTCGGGGTTTCAGGCGCCAAAAATGGGTCCGGAGGCCGAAAAGGCCGAAAGTGAAAAAACAACTACCGTTGATGAGAAAGCTTCGTCAGACTTTTCAGCATCTGAAAGTCTGAAGGTTTTTGCGAATGCTGAAAATACAAAATTGTGAAGCTTGAAGATCGGGTTTTCGGGGATCCAGACTTGTTAGAATTTTGGACCTTTCAGAGGTCCAAAACACTGAAAAGGCTGAATCTCTGAAATTGCGATGAATGAGATAGGGATTTTGGGGATTCAAACTTGTTAGAATTTTGGACCTTTCATTGGTATGAAACACCGAAAAGGATGAATCTCCAAAATGATGCAGACTACAACTAGACACATTTTTTGGCCTTTCAAAGGCCAAAAAACTATGACAAAGGTCGTGACCGAACAAAACGCTAACATTAAAAAATAGAAAGAGAAACCTGACCTGACATAGGTGGACTTCCCACTAAACATCAAAGGCACTAAAGGCTCTAAGAGACCAGGGGAAAGGGAAATCCACATGCCCTATGCCGGACAAGCACCAGGATGAAAACCCTAAAACCTAAACTACGAAGAGGGAAAAAACCATGAGACATTAAAGAAGGAAACCTACCTCAAAGGAGCTAGGAGCAGGGGAGGATGACACAACGGAGCTTGGAGGTATGTGGCAATCAGTCTCAGGATCAAGGGTGAAAAATGGTGAAGTCACAAGCTCTCGAGAAGTTGGAATAAAAAATGGTGAAGTGAGGTAGATTAGGGTCCTTTTGGCCATTTATAACCCGCGGGGCTTGCGTTAGCACTTTTGGTGTTTTCGGGTCTGAAACACCAAAAGTTAGGAGGTAGACACCTTCAGCCTTTTAGTGTTTTTGGAGGCCAAAAACACCGAAAGGGCCGACTTTCGACCTTTCGGCCATTTCGGTATTTTGGAGTACTATGGTCCTTCGAAAGGCCGAAAGGCCAAAAAAAGGTGTCCTCTTTTCTTTATCATAATGACACCCTTTCCTGTAAGATTGACAAAGTGAGGACTCAAGGGGGCAGACAAGACTGAAAGCCAAAATACACAAAAAAGGGGGGTTACCATGGTTAGAGGACCAAAAAATGGGGTGTGTGTTGTGGACTCACAATAGTATTGATGACAACAGTTAGCCAAAAATGACTAAGTGTCCAAACAAAATGCCAAAATATAAAAATATTTTTCTCCCATAACCAAAACCTTGTTCTCCTTCTAATCTGAATGTCTCATTTTTCAATCTTTATCATTCCCCCTTTGACATCAATGGAAAAGGCTAGGATGTCCACAAAATTTGAGTACCAAAATCCTATATAACTCTTCCTCTATACAATCATGCAAAAACACTTACAGGAGATTGAATACATTGGAAAATTTTTTCCTCAGAGAAGCAAAATCTATTTCCCAACTCCTTTTCATGCTCTCCATTACTTCAATTTTACCGCAAATGGCATAAGAATTTTTTTTTGATGTATGAAGGTCTGATGCATTTGGTGTGGTGTATGTTGCTTATGCTTCTTTCAACCTATTCATCAAAACATCAAGGATGCAAACAACTAAGTTCATCAAATCATTGATCCTTCCCTTAATTCTATCCCATTCAGTTCTAATTGTTATGGTTTTCTCATTCAATGAAGTCACTTGAACTGCATGATCTAATGCTAAAGTCTTCAAAGGATTATATATATATATATATATATATATTTTAATCTCACTTAGCTTCACTTCACTCTCCGTTATAATCTTATCAATATCAGAAATACATTTAGGGTATTCAATGCAAGCTCTATAAATTTTCCCTCCTTCAGCTAGAGAATCTTTCACCCTTTGAATAGAAATTCCCAATGATAATCTATGATTTGCATATATATATATATATATTAATCTCACTTAGCTTCACTTCACTCTCCGTTATAATCTTATCAATATCAGAAATACATTTAGGGTATTCAATGCAAGCTCTATAAATTTTCCCTCCTTCAGCTAGAGAATCTTTCACCCTTTGAATACAAATTCCCAATGATACTCTGTGATTTGCATTCATGGAAATAATATTCTTGAACTTCTTCTCATCGAATTGACTTTGAACCTTTACCAGTGCTGATTTTTCTAATACTTAAAGTGACAATTCACTATATTCAACAAACCCTCAAGCTGACCCGATTGTATGCCATTCTGATTTGTTGTGTAGGTCAGCATGATCTTTCTCAATACATTAGATGCAAGTGCAATAAATTCACTATATTTCTTATTGGTCTTTAGAATTTTCCTTCTTTCTTTGGCCTAGGCTACCGAAGTAAGTCCCATCAGCTGAACCAGACTGAGAGTGTCTAACTGAATTAGACCTTGTGCAATCTTCAAAATCTTTGTGTCAATGTTATCATCTTAAATGAATTCATCTTTCACAGTTTCTCTTGCCTCCAATTTGTACTTAGTTTTCTCCTCATGAACTATCTCCTCAACTTCCTTATGAACTTCATCTTTCTACTGATTATCATCAATTGATTTCTCTGCCACAACTTCTACTTCAACATTTGAGATCTCAGTCTAATTATCTTTTGTAGGATCTCCCTTCTCCTTTTCATCAAGAACATAGCCTTATTCTATCAATTTCATCTAAATGTTAGGAACTTTACTTATCATACCTTCTTCATCAACCATAGACTAAGCTAAAAAATTTGTAGGTACTCTAGAAATAAAAACACCAGACTCTTCATTACACACATGAAATGAAGTATCTAGTGTATCAAGGGGATCACTATAAAAAAATAGTGGTATCAACATGTTTTTCCTTCCTATCATCCTTCTATGAAACATCATAATGATTATTCAATAATATTTGTATCCTTACTTCTTCTGTCTCCTTAGTTACTTTATCTAATTTCCCAATCATGATCTTGTTTATCCTTGATTTTCTCATTAATTATTTCTTTTCTTGGTCAAGAATTTTATCAATTTCATCTCTAGCAATAATAGAACAAATATTGACCAAAGTTTTCTCTCTAATTTCCTTATCATTATCTTGTGTTTTCAATAGTATTGCTTCTAAGATGTCAAATAGATCATCACAAATATCCCCTTTGATCTCAACTAAAGCTCTACTATATTTTTTTAGATAAAAAATTACTCTATCCTCTAATAATCTCATTTCATGTTCATCATTTCTATTGTAATATATTTTCAATTGAGCTAATATACCATGAATAATCATATTATTCAAAACATCATTAACTATATATTGTGGCTTACCAATGTTTATCTTCGGTCTCTTACTTGCTAGATCATCTTCTGATGCTAGACCACTGACCACTCTATCTTCCTTGGATTCTTTTGTTTTTTGTTTCTTTACCGCATCATTAGAATATATATCATCATCTTTAACATTATCCTTAGTCCCTTTATACACTCTCTTGGAATTTTCCTTAACTCACATGTTTTTAGACCCAATATTATCCTTCAGTATTGTTGATCTAGACTAGGCTACCTTTAGTGAAGACCTCTTTGGTATATCATATTTCTTAGAAACCACAAGATTCTTCTCTTCTATAGGACTAACCAATGTCTTCACTGAAATTCTTGTTTGCCTACTTCCAGATGATGAAATAATAGGTATGTAA
>MU222882.1:89343-103010 GCA_018584345.1 Thuja plicata
GCTTCATGAGGAAGAGAGTAATCAACATCCAAATCCAAAGGTTCATCCCAAATAGGAGGATTATCATCAATAAAGCACCTTGTAGGAGCACCTAAAGCTTGATCCCTAAAGGAGAAAGAATTGTATTTTGAGGTAGGCTCACAGAAAAGACATATATTAGGAGAAGAATCAATCCTTAACTCATCTCCATGGAGGGAAAGATTAAATTCATCTACTTTCTCTAATATATTCTTACAAGGTAATACAAGAGAGGACAAAGCAACATCACATGCACTAAATGAAATCTTAGGTGTATCAATGTTGTAATTAGCGGAACATGAAGGTAACCATGCACACACACTATGGTAAAAGTCAATTGAAGAGATTGTAGAGGAGGATGAAATAAGAATAGGATCGATGGAGATCTTATTTGAACCATTTTCATCCTCACTTCCATGTACCTCATTAAGGGATCTATTATATTGTACAATAAAATCTTCATCAAAGTATTCAAAACAAGAGTCATAGATGTTGAACACAATGAAAAATGTAAATGTTTTTGTATTTTTAAAGAAATTTTGTGATTTTTATGAATTTTTAAATATAAATGCAAGAGCATAAAATAAAACCTAATTCTATATGCATGAAAGATCTCATATGAAATGCAAATCTAACACCAAAAAGAAAAAGTTGTCTATCACGGGTTCACCAAAATGTAAAAGGAGAAAAATGATGTTTATTGAATAAGAGTGTTTTGATACTCAAATCACTTATAACCTTTATATTTAATTTTTAGAGTGGAGAGATAAATAAGATATTCCCTTTTATTCTCAAATTCATAAAGGAAAGATCCAAATTGATCAATCCAAAAAGGATCAATGCATAAATGAATCAATCTATTGGAAATGAGAATAAAGAAGGAGATCCTAGGTTTCCCACTTAAAATGTGTTTTGAAATGAATGTAAATGTGTGATAGATTTAGAATGATTAAGGATTTGAATTGAAATGAATGATAGAAAAGTACTAACCTTAAAATATTGTAGATCAAAGAATGCTATTTTCTGAGGTCTGTAGACTGTTTCTAGAAAAACTGACAGTTGATACCGAACCGAAATGCAGAGACGAACAAAACCCAGAAATAATTTTTTGTTTTGATGTTATTTTATGAAAAAGGTCAAACTTGACCCACAAATGTCAACCCTGACCCAATAATGTCGACCCTGACCTACACAGATCTGAAAGTGACTTTGTTCATGAATCCCAAAAGTTTGCCAAAAAGGGTATCCAGATCCGGGTTCAAATCCACTATTCTATACCTGTACCTGCAAGAAAAAGGAGATTGTTTTTTTGTGGGGGAGGGGTTTGCCTTAGTCAAACCCCTATTTAGGAATTAAACTTCAAATCAATAAAGTACAGAATGCTAACATGTAGTAGAACTGAATCTAACAATGAAGCTATGATATTCAATAGATATGTAATTGAAATTTGGATGTATGCAAGTATGTAAATATGAAAGAATGAACTCAATATGAACCATAAACCTCCATGATGGTATGCTTGAAATACACTTTGAAGAGATGATGAAAGAGTCTTGAAGAGGCACCAAGGATCTTGAAGGAAGATCACACCACCATGATGGGTAGATCTAGGGTTTGGATGATGAATCTTGAATGTTTGCACCTAATCCCTTCAAAGGCTTGAGAACTTGAATCCTTGATCTTCAATGGAGAATTTGAATGCTTGAGAAGAATACTTGAACACCTTGAGAACTTGGAAATGGATGCTTGCACCTTTTTTCTTCTTGACAAAATCTTGATTAGAGCTTTTTGCACTTAGAAGACTTAGAGAAAATGAGAGAGAAATGCTTGCTTTTATATGAAATTAGGGCACAATATTCTAAGGAGGCCTACATAGGATAATTAAATTATAATTAGACCCATGCCCCTAGAAAAGGACCAATATTAAATATAATTTAGGAATCAATGCTTCGGAACCCGAAACAGCCGACCCAGAAGCAGGAAAACTAAATTTTTGATGAGCCCCGACAACCGACAAGTTTCCTGATTTGAAAGGGGGACCCAGGTCAGGGTCGAGGTCAACCCTAACCTAGGGGGTTAGAACCCTTGGAAAATATGCCAGGTGGGGTAGGAGGTGCCTGGAGAGGCCCAATCAGCGTCCTGAACCAGCATAGAAGCATGAGATGATGCAGAAATAGGATGATGATATGGTAGAGGTCAAAAACGTCCCCTAAGGAGGGCTAAACACTCTTAACATGGAAGTGCTTCCATTTTAAGATGATACAAATTCTTAGTAGAACCTTTTGTAGGGATCTCAATGGAAAAATAAAGTTGGATTGGTCTCAGGCCATAGTCCCTATAGGGAATAAGAAAGTTACTCTTCTTCCAGAACCCAAATCCAAATACACGATGTTTCCCTCAGAAGACCCTAAATCCCAGATCTTGTACCAAGAATCTGAGTTTGCTAATTATGTTATCTTATCAGAGGATAATGTCCCAAATCTAGTGGTTGCAGATGAAGAAGTTCCTTGGACTCTTGAATTTGATGGCAGTTTCTCTTCTATAGGCTCGGGGGCTGGAGTAGTCCTCATTTCCCCTGCTGGACTCAAATTCCCTTTTTCATTCAAACTTGTGTTTGAGAACACTAACAATATGGCAGAGTATGAAGCTCTACTATTAGGTTTAGAAGAGGCCAAGAAGAAGGGGATTAAAATTTTAAAGACACATGGTGATGCAGAACTTATTGTCAAATAGGTCAAGAACATTTTTTCAGTGAAGAATGAGAGACTGAAGCACTACAAAAATAGAGTGTGGGATGAACTCAAGTGGTTTGAAGCCTTTTCAATTGAAGAAATTCCTAGGGAATATAACTCAAGAGCTGATGCTCTTGCAGGGTTAGCATCCTTTCTCATACCACACCTAGACTTTACAAAAGATTGTTACACCATTGAAGTCATTCATAGGCCTAGTGTTCCTGATAATGCCTATTCCTGGAAAGTGTTCAGAGACGATGCTCAAATAAATGAATTTCTGTAGGGTTTGGATAGTTTTTCAACCAATTATTATGAAGGTTGGAGTCTGAGTGCCATGAATCCTGTCCAGGGAAGAAATCTAGTGCTTCAGAGGAAGCGATTCAACTCAAAGGAAATTCCATACCCAAAGGATTGGTGGAGTTAGAGAGTCTGTTTGATAGGAGAGATTGTTATTTAAATTCACCCAACATACCAGACACCACTCCTTTAGGTGATTGTGAAAAAATTAATAATTGGTGATGAGTTCAATCCCAGGATGGTTAACTTGGGGGTGTGTTGTGATGAAGATGAAAGAGTTCATTTCACTAAGTTTTTGAAATAATATGGTGACGTATTTTCTTGGACCTATGACAATTTAAGGAACTTCAAACATGGACAATTTACACACCATATTCCCTTGAAGCCCAGTGTGTCACCATTCCATCAAAAATTGAGAACAAACAATCTGAAGGTGTTGGATGACATTTTTAAAGAGATTGACAAATTGCTTCAAGCAAGAATTATCTTTCCAATACATCATTCCACATGGGTGGCCAACATTGTTCCTGTGTGGAAATGAAATGGAGAAATTAGAATATGCGTGGATTTTAGGAACCTCAATCAATCAAGCCTTAAAGATAATTTCACCTTACCTATGATGGACCAGATTCTTCAAATAGTAGCTGGCTCAGAGATGTTGTCATTGCTTGATGATTTTTCGGGCTATAACCAAATCAGTGTTGCATAGGAAGATCAGCACAAAATAGCCTTTACCACATCGTGGGGCACATTCGCCTATAGGAGAATGCCTTTTGGCTTAATTAATGCTAGAGCCACATTTCAGAGGGCCATGAATTCCACTTTTGGCCATTTGTTAAACAAGACCATCACCATTTACTTGGATGACATGAGAGTTTTCTCTAGGAAGCGTAAGAAGCACCTAAAGGACTTGAAAGAAGTTTTGCAAAGGTGTAGGGATCACGGTGTTTCCCTGAATCTGAAGAAGTCAATTTTCTATGTGATGAAGGGTAAGTTGCTAGGTCATTTAGTTTCAAAGGAGGGCAATAAAATTGATCCAGAAAGAGTCAAAGCTATCCAACAGCTGTGTCTACCTGTTAATCAGAAAAGGATTAAATATTTTTTTGGTCAAGTTAACTTCTTGAGGAAGTTTGTACCTGATTTTGCTGAGACATCAAAACTGATGGTAGAACTATTAAGTGAGAAGTAGAATTTCAAGTGGGATGAACCAGCTATCAAATCATTTGGTAAGATTAAGGAATCCATAGCCAATGCTCTGACATTGATACACCCAGATTTCAAAAAAGATTTTATCATCTACTGTTATGCATTAGAACACACAATGTCTGGGGTGCTATTACAAAAAAATGACAATGGTGAAGAAGTTCCTATCTCCTTCATGAGTGTACCACTCAAGAAACATGAGTTACATTATTCACAAATAGAAAAATAGGCGTTTGTAGTAGTGAAGGTAGTTAAATAATTCTGATACTACATACTGCATTTACATTCTGTGGTCTTTGTTCTGAATTCTGCTGTCAAGACCATCCTTACTTAGTAAGAAGTTGCAGTGAATAATAGGGCTAGCTAGGTTGCAAAGGTGCAGGATTTTTATTTGGAGATTAAGCGTACAAAGCTGGTGAGAGGATAGGGCCTGTGTAAACTGATGGCTAAGAATCAAGAAGAACAAAGTTTACCCAATTGCCTATTCGTAGCGACAAATGACTCATGGTTTTCAGACGTAGCTTTATTTCTGACCTATGGAGAGCCTCCAGAACACCTATCAGCTAAAGAGAGAAGAAATCTGAGGTTGAAGGTAGCAAAGTATGTCATAGTAGATAATGTTCTGTATAAAAGGGGATTGGATGGGATGTTTTTGTGATGTGTTGACAAGGAACAACAACAGAAGTTATTGCAATAGTTTCATAATGAAGCATGCAGGGGGCACTATTCTTCTTCTATGATAGCCTTTAAGATCTTGAGAAATTGCTACTATTGGCCCGGAATGTTTAAATATGCATACATGTGGGTGGAAAATTGTGAGAAGTGTAAACTTTTCTTAGAAAAAACTCAGTTGGCTGCTTTACCGCTAAGGCCTGTGATTATCGAAGAGCCCTTCCAACAATGGGGGTTAGATTTTATTGGTCCAATCAACCCAACTTCTAGTGGTAGAAACACACATATCTTGATAGTGATTGATTACTTTACCAAGTGGGTGGAGGTGATACCAGTCAAAGTAACCACTTCTGAGATAGTCTATAGATTCTTAAAAGAAAACATTGTCACTAGATTTGGAGTTCCCCTGAAGATAGTAGCTGATAATGCTAAGAATTTCTCCTCTTGAGAGATTCAACTCTTTTTCTATGATCAAGGTATAAATTTATCTCACTCTTCAGATTATTTTCCGTAAGGAAATGGCCAGGCAGAATCTACAAACAAGAACCTGATTAACATCATAAAGAAATTGGTGGATGAAAAGGGAAAAGACTAGCACAAGAAGTTATACGAGGTATTGTGGGCGGATAGAACCTCTCCAAAGAGGGCTATTGGGATGACACCATTTGAATTAGTCTTTGGAGTTGAAGCACAACTGTTTCTTCCATTAGAACTAGCCTCTACCAAGTTACAAAGGTGCGTTGAGAATGAAGTCTTCCAAAATTCATTGGAGAAGAGGATTTTATATCTGTCAAAAATAGAAGAAGAGAGGGCAGAGTTAGTAGATCACATCACCAACCATCAGTTGAAGGTGAAGGAGATTTTTGACTACCATGCTAGGCTAATAAAATTTATGGTGGGCGATAAGATCCTTCTCTGGGATAAGCACCGAGAGCCAAGAGGAGGACATGGCAAGTTTGAGTCTCTCTGGAAGGGACCATTTGAGATCTCTCAAGCTCTAGGTCTGAATGTGTTCAAGCTGAAATATATTGACAGAGATGAACTACCCCTATCCTATAATGGGCAGGATCTCAAGCTTTACCAGTTGTAAGTCTTTTCTTTTCCTTGCTTGTATATAAAGTTTTGGCTTGTGTTTGTAGGAGTAGAAGTTTTTGTTGTGATAAGTCAGCCCAGTTTAATTAGGTTTAAATTTTCTTGTCAATTGAGTTTCTAGATTCATTCCCCGGTCTTGAGCAGTCTCGGTCCTCAGTCAGAGCCAGTTGTTACCTTAATTTTTCTTAGCTCTCAATTTTAGTCTTGGTCAGTAAAAGTATTTAAGTCGAAGTTGAACTTGAACTTTGTTAAGTTGGTTCAAGTTCAAGTTCAACCCGTTACCACTTCTGAGTCTTGTAACACCCATGTTTGTGTATCCCTCAAAAGGTCTGTCGGTCTCAAAGATGAACCCAAACTTGAACCTAGTCCTGAACCTTAAGTTAGTTCAAGTTCAAGTTCACATTTGTAATATGATAGCTTATACATAGAGAATTTGGCAGAATTGTCTTCTCTTCCAAAAGAAGGTTTCTATTTTGTAGCGCTCTGAGTATTTATTAAGTTTTGGAAGCTACCGTACAGAGATTTTCCCATTCAACTAGATGGCTCGTGCATGTGAGAATTGGAAATGATAGTTGACGGTGTGACGTAGAGGGGGTCATTAATATACAAATATGGCTATCAGAGATTTTCCTTGGGAATTGAGATATTCATGGTGAAATACCTGGTGGATTAATTAAGAGTGGCTAGACATGTCAAATCAATCATTCTTCCATTAAAAAATTTATTATAGACATGCTTCGAAGATTTATTAAGGATCCTACAAGACATTTGTGAATAAATGAGGAATGATTAAGGCTTTTCTGTTAGTTATTTTGTCTCGAGACGGAGAAGGAGCGATGGAATTGGTGGTGAGAAATTTACAAAAAACTGGTGCATAGGGAATCAGTGAGTTATTTTTCACCTTTGCAGTTTTAAGTTTTTAGAGGCTCTTTCTATGTTGTAAGTCTTTTCTCTTCATATTGGTAAGATGCCGTTGTTCCATCCAAAACTTCCGAAAGAGGAGAGTAGAACCCACCTGTTAGTTTCTCTTCCAGACATAGGGGATACCTTCTTGTTGAATGTAAACCTAGGGGAGCTTTGTGATAGAGTCTAAAATGCTTCCGAGGGTTCTTTTTCTAGGAAGCTAGTAGGAAGTGGACTTTTAGAAGTTGTTGCATTTCCTCTGGCTCTAATTTTCCCTGAAATAGTGTTGGAGTGCGCTAACAAATATGACACCAAGAATAGATGTATTAAGGATGCATCCGGAGAAATCTTGGTCAAAATCAGCTGAGAGACATTAATGGTAGCCCTGCAAATTCCAGATAAGGAGCCGTATGAACCATGGACTTATGTAGAAGCATATCATGTGTACAAGGTAGATAAGAAAAAATACAGCTCCTCCATAGCCTAGGTATGGCTTGCAAAACTAGAGAAAGGAGGATCCAGGTTTCCAAAGCCTTTGACAATTGAGCACCTTCGAAAGGACATAGACGATATGGTGCTTCTTCTAAATAGGGTGAAAGGGAATACGCATGCATTTCATTGGGAAAACTGGATGTACTGTTTCATCCAGAAGATTATAGAAGGAGATAATTTTATTGACTGGGCTGACCTAATAGTAGAAAAGCTCCACAGAGAACTCTTAAACATGACTAATTTGATGACATTTTATATGTCTTCCTACCTTGTTTATGTCTTAGCATGTTGTCTCAACAAGCAGTGCAAGTTGATCAAGTATGGGGGTTGATTCATCTATTTTCAAATCAGGAAAAACTTGCATGAGAATCTCCTTAGAAGTCTCTAGCACCTATGCACTTATGTGTTCTTACCTTAGCTTGTCTGGTGCTCCTTTTCGGGTGTAGAGTTCTCCATATCTTGTCAAAGCTGTAGGGTCAAGTGTCTATGGATCACAATCAGGAATGCCAATGATCTCATCAAGTGTCATGGGACACTTGCTTCCTTTATTCTTCTTCCTCTCTTTGGTGCTTGATGTAGGAGATAATGTCAATGCCAATTGAGCCTTTTGCTTAGTTTCAGGCTTTCCTGACTTGGGTTTTAGTGTGATGACTTAGTAAGGTGCCTGGGTAGTTGACCTTGTGTCTGTAGTAGAAGTATCTACCGTATTGTCTGTATTACCTTCACCTTTTTCTCCATCAGTGGTATCTTTTGATGTATCACCTTGTGTTGTTCTACCACTATGCTTAGTTTGTGTACCTTGTATATCACCCTTGTCTTCATTTGTGTCTATTTCCTACTCGGGTGTCTTCTTCTGTGCTTCACTCTGTATTTCAATAGCTTGTACTAAAATAGGTAACTAGCCTGGTACATTTTCTTGCGCGACCTTTGCAATGTCTTGCTCATCTATTGTCTCAGTAGCTCCGATTGACTCATCTTCCTTAGCCTTATCATCCAGATCACCTTCAATTATGTCTTTTATTGTGATCTTTGGATGTACTAGATTTTTCAATAGTTTAGGAATACCATCTAATACATTGTCAAACTCTACATCATAAATATCAATTATTATTTTTTCTGTACTTGGTCGATGTTCCTTGGTATCGACTATGGATTTTGTGTCTATCACTTCTTTGGTTTCCTTGATTTTCTCGGGTGGATTCAATAGTTTGTTCTAGATTTGGGTGCTCTCTATATCCACTTCCTTCAAATTTCCTTGCAAGATATTCAATGTCCTTTCCTTCTTGGGAAATTTCTTGGCATATTGCTACATGATATCATTGATTTGTTCTACTGTACAATCAACTTTAATAAGAGTGAGAGTTGCCTCTCTCATCTGTTTCTCAGTGGTAAGTGCATATGATAAACATGCTGATATCTTATCATATAACTCAGATGGAAGGTAAGTATAAAATTTAACTAGAACTTGTTTGAAATTTATCATCATACCTATGATTTCTTCTTCAAGTTTATCTTTGTGCTTGGTAGTCAGATCGACATATGCATGTATCTTTGGATGTCCTAACCACCTGGTTGTTCTGATTTCTTTTGCAATCTCATCAATAATATGTGGTGTCTTGTTCTGTACAACCTTGAATTGACTAGGATTGTTGTCAGAATCATCCTTGTCATCCTTGTTCCTTACATATTTATTCCTTTATCTCGGTGCTGGATTCTCGGTAGTGCCCATCTGTTTCCTTGTTTGGTATGTAAAATTTGGTGAGGGTCTTGTTATCTTTGCAACGCCTTTCTTCAAAGGTGGTGAATCTGAAGTCACCAATTGTGATCTGGTCTTAGGTGGGGGACTCATTCTTTATGCTTTTTCCCCTTTTAGATTTAGGTGCCTTATCTTGTGCTTCATCAGACTCGATGGCATCAACATCATGTTTAGGTTCTTCTTCTTGATCGATTGAGGTCTTCTTCTTGGTATCATCTACAAATTTGTCCAATTCTTCATCTGTGATTGAAAATTTTCTCTTCAAAGTCTTGACTATCTTAGTCTTTTTCCTGCCCATCTTCTTAACTTGTAGACCAATAGATATTCGGGTCTAGTCTTCGTCATATGTGCCAAATCTCATGGAATATTTGTCAACTGGTTTATTCAACAATTTTTCAATAGCTTCTGAAGCAATGTCAATATCTAATTCATAATCCAACGGAGGTAGCCATGCTATCCTCGATTGTGCTTCCTTGATTAGAGTAGTATTGGTGTCTACTACAAAACATATTTCATCTTTATACTTATCTACCAACTGCAATGGAATTTGAGTCCTCTTTTCCATCCTAGGCTTAAACCTAGAAAAATAATCATTCATGACTGGTTCAAAATTTGTGCCTAAGCTTGTAATCAAATCACCAATTTGTAGTGTAATCAGTCGGTTGGTTTTCCATTTAACCATACCGATGGAGGGAAACAAGTTTTGAAGGTAGAAGAATATGCATAGTATTAATGAACCAAACTTACATGTATTTGACCATACTGATCTGATGATTTTCATGTTTTCTTCAAATTGCCTCTGCAACAGCTCGACAAGATCAAGTTGTAATCCTTTCTTAACAATCTTGTAAGCAATGTCAATAGCTCCACATTCAACACTGTTCACTCTGCTAGACTAGAATATATTATAGCCAATGATATATGCACCGAACCTAAGTTTAGGATCATTGATTGAATTTATCTTCATACCTCTTCCATCCCACTCAGCTCCTGTTAACTTTTCTATCTCAGTTCTTGGCGGGTGCCTTAGGGATTTTGATTTATCAGATATTGGATACCTAGTCATGACGTGAATACCATCTTTTGTTATCTTCTTTGGCTCATCCAGCCAAATATTTCCATCATGCACTCTACTTAGAATAATTCAGATCCACTCGGTGCAAAAGACCTTCAAAAAATTTAGGGCATTGGTTAACCCTTTAACCTCCAGATGTTTATGATCTTCTTTTAATTTCCCATATGTGCATAACAATTCATATATAGAAATCAGCTCAAAATCTCCTATTTCACCTATCTTAAAGTGAATGTAAGCACACACATCTTGGACCGATGAGACCCTAGGCAAAATTGATGAAAACACACCTTTATCATTGGGTTGGGCTACAACCTGCAGATGGATCTTGTAGTCTGGCTCTTTACAAGTGGAGTTCTTAACCAAAACAATCTTTTTCTCCTTGTCCATATTTTCCTTCATGTTTTGAGATGAGGATGCCATGATTTCTATTTTAGGGTTTGCACGAATGGTGTTCGAATAACTCAGAAAATGAAAAATGTGAAATGACTAACCTTTATGCAGCTCGAAATAGACTCTGAATCTCTGTAAAATGCTTGAAATAATTTGCTTCATATTTTCTCTCTTTTCCTCTGCTCTGCTTTGTGATCACTGTATGAATAAATGAGTTCACATTGATCAAACCTATAGTAAATAGATTTAGGCGATGCAATAAATGCTTGTCACCAACCACTCGGTGAACAAACATTGTGTTTGGTTAACACTAACAATACTTTAGCTCGGTGAGTGTACCAAATGCTCAGTTTCCATAGCAACTCAGTTGTCTCACACATATTCACCGACTACCATTTCTAACTTGATACATATTAACTGACTCAACTAGATCAATGTAATAAAAAATATAATACCATAGTGCATCTCAATTCATGCTAATTTGGCATTTGTGCAATGAATGTAGGAAATGATGTAAGATATAGCTTTGAAAAACATAGTTCCTTACCTTCTTGTATTACTCATTTGGAGATGGTGGAGCCACCTAATCCATTGGATGAGGTGTCACCGACTATTGTGCTTGGTCCTGCATTATCATTTAATGCTTTCCTCCACATTTGATTTTTGATCCTCATGATTTCTTCAATTGTATTTCTATTTCCGTAAGTATTTATTTGGTCTACATAATCTCTGCTTAAGTTACCGACCTTGTGACAGTGAGAACATGCCATTCCAGAATTTGACCAATTCCTAATCTTGGTTCACCATTGTCTCATATAATTTTCTGCAATATTTCCATATTTACCACATGCTATACAACTAATCCAAGAGTTATAATCCCATGCATAAGCATTGCCTTGTCTTATCAGTTGATTTACCTTTTCTTGTCCTTTAGGCTTCTAGATTTGATTTGTGTTCTTCCTGCATGCTTGTGATGTATGACCATGCATGTTGCAATTCTGAGAATATTTCTCCATGTATGGTTGCTTCTATGGTTTGTACAACTTGGATCTACACTCATGTACTTGATGTCCATGCTTATTACATCTATAGAAAATACCATTAAATTTAGGAGGGTTTCTAGGAATACCTTTTGCTTTGCTCCTACAAACATTTGATGTGTGGCCTAGTTTTCCATAGTGATGGAAAGACCTGGATTCTTGGGAATCAAACTTGAGTATACATTCCTTTGTTCAACTTGATGTGATGATTCTCCCTTTTTGGTATACCCTAATCCGGTATTGTTGTTAAGTCTTCTTTGATAGTTCAAAAATTCATCCATTCTCTTAGTGCTTTCTTCAGATCTCTTAATCACTTCATTATGTTGTTGTAAACTATTCACTTCATTTCTCAATTTCTCATTTTCTTCTTTCAATACACCAATATCTTCTATTCTTCTTTCAAGTTTAGTATTCACTCAGTTTGCCTCATGATTCATAGAAACCACTTGATTGGTGATCTTAAAGTAATGTTCAGTAAGTCTCAATATCTCAGATTCCTTTTTTTGTAACTTTTCAGTCATCTATCTTTTGTCATCAACAACCATGTTTCTATCTTGTTTATCTTTCTTTGTGTCATTCAAGACTTCAACCATTCTAACCATTTGTGTATCTTGACCGATTTGTAGTGCTTTCACTTGTTCAATAAGTTGTTGATTTCTCTTAGATAGCTTTGATATGATTCCTTTAGATGCATCAGATATGCTACTAAATTTAGATCTAGATGTGTCAAATGGGTCATAAATATCTACTTCATGATAATTAGTCTCACAATAGCTAAGTGTCATGTCCTTTCTCTTAATCAACATCTCCCCGAGTTTTTCTTTGGCTTTCTTGTATTATTCGACATAGATCTGCAACTGTAACTTCTAATTTTCAATAGTTTTATCAGGTGTATACCTTTCCATTGTAAGATCTTTTCTCTTTAGTGATTAAACCTTCTAAAAAAGAGAACTATCTCTGATACCAATTGTTTGGATAATGGAGAGGTGTGTACTAAGAGGGGAGGGGTGAATCAGTACCCTTAAAAACTTTTTAATCAAATCTTTATAACCAAATGTTCTTTAATAACTGACTGAGTAGATTGCATACACCAAACATATAGTATCACTAATGAATCATAAATGCATATAAAGTACACAATACACATACATGAAATTAAGTACTCATGACACTAGTATTTTGGTATCACAGAAAACCCCTGTTAGAAGGTAAAAATTGCGATGGGGATGAGACCAACTAAACTTCATGACTACAGTAAATAAAGTAGTCTATTAAAGCTTACAAAGATAGATCACTTCTGATGATCTTACCCTATTAGGAGAAACAATGAGATCGATTAGATTTACCTCGTGAGAGGATTTAGCAACACAAAGTATGTGTGCACTCAGTTAAGAGATTTACAAAAACATGGTTAAGTCTACTCTGCTAAGAGATTTTAGGGTCTATTACAATTGTTAGAGAGTAACAGAATTATGATCTGAACACACACAATATCAATATTGTTGATATAGATCCTTTAAGTGCATATAAAATATATCACCTCAATGTGAATGATAATACCTTTTGCTTTGTTATGCTCGGTAGCCTTGCTTGTGTTCTAAAAATTGATTACTGCAATATAGTCTCTGTCCTTAAAACCCTTGTCTGATCTCTAATGTCTGTAGTATAATAGCTACTTGTGTTTGGAATTATGTTATATTTGTCATCAGTGAAAACACTTATTTGATTCTGTATGCTTACCGAGCTCATCACTCAGTTCACAGCTTATACCGAGCATTCAGTAATCACATTGTAAAGCTCAGCGGTTAAACAGTTCATACTGAGCAGAACAGTGGTCACCGAGCATATGAACAATTCAACAGTGTTTACTGAGAAGAGAAACATGTACCGAGCAGACGGTAGTCACCGAGCTTCACCGTAACTACCGAGCCATCAGTTGAAGCCAACCGAGAAGTCAGTTACTACCGAGTCGCCAATGGTTACCGAGTGACACTATA
>MU222882.1:110000-131954 GCA_018584345.1 Thuja plicata
CTTGCAGTAGATTAGATGAATGAATGGTCAAAGTATATACATGTGCAGAAATGTTTTAAAGTTTTAAGAGTTACTGATTCACCCCTCCCCTCTCAGTAACTTGGTTAGTCTTGATTATTTCCAATAACTTGATCATTGCTTGATCAACATACCTTACAAAATGACATCTATACATTATATATATCAAACTCTATGACCTAATTAGGGCTTTACAATAATATCCCTAACCTAAGATCAATGATGTACATAATTTACCTTGATCATATAAACATAGGAGATATAAACAATTAATGCTGTGAGTCTGTAATTAATGTTCTCCTCGATCATTGTAAACCGTTATCTAGGTCAAAAAAAAGTTGTTACCTAGAATGATGTGCCATAAAAAACTTTTAAGTGGCCTTTGGTCCACTTGGTTAATGCTATCTCTTGGTGCTCGGTGTTGTCTATGTATCTCGGTGTAGGCTATTGCTCAGTAAAGTTTTTCTGCTCGATTATCACTACACTCGGTTAACTCTATGCATGATTAGTGCTCTTAGTTAACTCTGTACTTTGGTGATTATACCGACTGTCCTGTTTGTGACTCTGTTACCGACTGCCCATTTTGAGTTCTTAAATACTAATAACAACTTAAATTCTAATTTGGAGTAGCACATATTAGCATTATTAAATCTACACCACTTAGAAATATGACAAGGATTATTGCTTTGAAATATATCACATTTGAATTTCCATACCTTGTGTTCGCTTGATTTGTCTTCAATCTGCATTTCTTTACTATGTGACCAAAATTACTGCATTTATAACATGTAATATTCCCTCTGTTCCTAGAATTGTTCAATTTGGCTCTGTAGTCATTTGAATTATGTCCATAATTGTATCATGTGAAACAATATCTAGAAAATGATAGTGCATTAGGTTTTCTTATGCATTTATTTTACTTATGACCAATTTTTTTGTATGAAAATAATTTACGATTGAAGTTATGTGTATTAGATAAACTCTTAGGTTTCTCTATCTGATTGTCTATTAAGGTGGACCATTCTGACTAGATCTTTTCAAAACCATGTCCTTATGTATCTTCTTTTGGCCTTTGACTCTCAATAATTTCATCTATTTTAGCTGAAATGGATTTGAATTTGAATTCATTAATTGCATTAAGCTCAATCATAATAATTTCATTAACCCTTTCAAGCTCTTTCTCATTATGTCTGGATTCATCAAGATCAAGTTGTAATTGTCTAACCTTACAATTTAGTTTATGACATTCATCAGACTTGTCCTTCAGGGATTTCTCAAGATGTTTTTCATTCTTTTTCCTTTCTTCAATCTCCTTAGTCATCTTCATAACCATGGCCTCCATCTCATGTTCCATATTATATTTTTCTTTTACAAGCTTCTCACATTCATATTAATTACCCGTCAAGGCTTGTGAATCATCAATGCTTCCTTTCTTCTTGAACTTCTCAACAAGATATTTCCTTTTATCCTTAGATTTATTTAATTGTTCTTTTAGGTTCTCAATGTAGTTATCAACATCCTTGAGTCTCTTTTCCAATTCAAGGTTATATGCATTTCATTTGTCAAGATATTCAAGTGTATACTCCCTCCAAGGCACAAATCTTTGATACCAATTGTTAGTATTGAGGAATACAGAGAGGGGAGATGAATCAGTATTCTAAAACTTTTAACCTTATTAATCTGATTGCTTACCCATAAACCAAATACAATTATAAGAAAATAACTGAAACAAAGAACAAACATCCACAAAATCATAACACCACGATTTTTGTGTGGAAACCTGGTTAAGGGAAAAACCACAGTGGGCATGGTACCCACAAATTATTAATTTGTAGCTGTAATAACCTTGTTAAAGGTTTAAGTACAATAATAATAGGATACACATGTATTAAGACTTACATCCTATAGATCACTTCTCATTTACAAAAGAGGGCTACAACCCTAAGGAAAACATACCTCTTTACAATAAGTATTGAACTACAATCCAAAATAGTGAACTAAAAATTAGCATTTCATAAGCCTATTTAGTTCCATGTAAGTGAAACACAAAATTATTCTCAATTTGAAATCTTTCTTTTGTCTTTTCAGATTTCACATGTACAACATCCAACCATATCATATCTATCCATCTCATGCATAAATCATCTAAAAATTTGAGCATACATATCGAATTGTAAAAATAATATCTCAATTAGTCGGCCTTAAGAACATAAAATGTAGCATGTGAAGTGTTGACCAAATTGATTAACAAAATAATATGCTAACCTTGATTAATGCCATAAATATATTCTATCATGTTGGCTCAATCAAATCAAACTAATAAACCAATCAATTAATCAATCTGATAGGATTGCTTAATGATCCACTAGCTGACTGTGACTGTTCTTCACTGAATACTAATTTCTGCCACTCAGAACTCCATAACTCGATCGTATGATATCATCGAATAGCGCAATTATGGAATAAGGTAGAATATACCCTATAGAATATTATACTTTATTCACAACACAAAACTCAAATTTAATTGTCTGTACCAATCCTTATAGTGTACCCTATACAATATCCCTATTTTCCCATACTTAGCCAATTTAGGACTCTCACCTTTAATAAGTACGAAAAAAGATAGATGACCATATGAATAATGTATGGTTGCCATCAATGACAACATAAAAGATTGATATCAGTGTCTCTTTCCAACACAGTGCACTAGATGATATGATAGGTACTAGAACACATGCTTGGGAGTCCTCTCATATAAGAGACGAGGAGGTGCATGCATAATTCACTAATAGTATAGTGGTAAGACTTAACTTGTAGTTTCATAGTGCATTTTATTTTAAATGGATATTTATAAGAGTTAATTTATTAAGACTATAATAATATTTATTTACATGTTCTATTTATGTTCAATTGATGTTCGTGGAGGACATGAAATTTATATAGGATGTCACGCCCTTGGCCATTTCTTTTTTCCTTGATAGCAACATGAGATGTATTTTTGCACTAAGTTGTTTACATTTTTTTATTATATACATGTTTATCATTTAAATTGTCATTAATTAAATTAAATTTTTTTTATCTTATTTTACTCTCACAAGATGCACCAAGTGCGAGGGAGGTGCAACGACACCCACTGAAAAGGGAAAGGTAATTGAAAACAAATTTGATTGAATTAAGATTTTAAAGAACTTAGAATGAGTGTGCATGTCGACATAAATTGATAGTTTCACAGAGTTTTCATTTTTATGTACAATAAATTATGGGATTCACATCCTTGTTGACTGCATCCACATTGGTGGAGGAAGAGATGTCCAAATAGGTTAGTGTTTATTTTATTTTGTATTTAGTAAATATGTTCCTATCACCAACATTTATACACTAACTTGTATCAATTTTATGCTTGTGAACATATAGCCTATATTTGGAGTTGTTAGTGACATCCCTTCTTTTTTATAGACATATACCAGGACTCCTGATCATCGTAGGAAATGTAGTTCAATTATAGTTGAATGTATATTGATTTTGATATTAATGTTATGATTATAAATCATATAATATATAACTAATCTTAATTGTGGTTTGAATTTGTCTCATGTGGGGTCCTTTAAAGCCAAAGCCTACTTAAAAAATGCTCCATTTTTATAATCTATTAGTAGATTAGGATGTAATAGAGATATATAGTTGTCACTTGAGGATATTTTGGGTTTCATACATTTCTATTTCACATTCATATTTTGTATAAATTTTGAGATAGCATATGCTACATTTTGTAGAACTTTGTTCGAGTTGGTGTTTATGCCATATTTGTATATGGACATACATACTTATTTGACAATTTGGTTTATAGAATTCAAGATTTGATATTATTTGTTCCTCATATGTATGTTATCATGTGCACTAAGTATTAATCATGTTTATGGATTCATTTTTTATTTGTACTTATGTGAATGTCATTGTTATTATGTTTCAATAATATTTGATGTGTTTCTATCATTTTTTTTTTTATGTGATGTGCTCTATTAATATTAGTTACATTGGAATGATTATTCGACATATATGCCTATTATTATGAATTCATTATGAATTTTATTACATGTGTTTTGATTATTTTGGATCTATGGTTTCATGGGCATGATGTTTTTTTATTTAAGGAATAAACTAAGAAAGATAAACATTAGTGATATGGTATCCAACCCATTTGGATTAGTATGAGTATTCAACATATACCTATTATTACGAATATGCATTATGAACTCTATTCCATGTCTTTGATTTGTTTTGGATCTATTGTTTCATGGGTATGATGTTTTTTTATTTAAGAAATAAACTAAGAAAGATTAAAATTAGTGCTATACTATCCAACCCCTTTGGATTAGTTTTATGGTATCTTCACTTTGGAAAATGAATTGGGAGGAAAAAGACATCCTCATTTTTTTTGCAGGCACAAAATGTTAAATACAATATGTTTGATTAGACAGGCTTACCTTAGGCATGGTATCACTTTGGCACGGGCAACTCGTCCAAAATCTCAATGCCATACCCTAGAGGCATTGTCCCTTAAGTGCCCTAAGTGCATTCAATAAAAAATGAAAGGTAGCCTAATTCTTGTTCTATTTTTTGTGGATACAAACTATTAGTGCAAACACATCTATTTGGGTAGGTTTACCCTAGACATGATCCCATTTTCCCTCCCAACTTGCCCGAATGCTTAGTGCCATACCCTAGAAGCAATGTCCCTTAAGTGCCCTAAGTGCATAAAAATGTCAAACTTTAATGATATTTTTCTCACAAAATATGAAAATTGTCAATGATCCATCTGAACCTATAGGTCACATGATGCTCCTCTACAATAACATATATCTGATTTTCAACACTCAAACCAGTTTTTGTAGGGAATTTTTTTTTTCTTGACACAAAAATCGTTAGATGCATTAAATGAAAAGTTACAAGGTAGTCTAATTCTTATTTTATTGATTGTATGTGTGAAAATTTTGATTGGGTGATTTTACCCTACACATGGTATCATTTTTCCTCCTAAATGTTTTGAAAGCTCAGTGTCATACCCTAGTTTTGATGTCCTTTAGGTTTTGCTAAGTGTATAAAACTGTCAAATTTTGACAAGATATTTCTCACAAGTCATGGCATTTCAAAAAAAATCCATGTAAACATATAGGGTCATATGAGGCCCCTCTACATTAAATTATCTCATATTTTGAAGAATCAAAGTGGTTTTTGTAGGGAATTTATTTTTCTCTTGATACAAAAATTGTTAGATGCATTCAATGAAAAGTTGCAAGGTAGCCTTATTTTTGGGCATATTGGCAAAGATACATAATGGTTGTGTTCAAATTTATGTCAACATAGCATAAGTATTGATTAGAGGAAGAAATCAAAAGAATTATTTGTTTGATGCTAACTTAATTGTTGCAAGTTAGCCAGTGGAGAAGAATGGTAAAAGGTCCGGTGAGAAGCATAAATTGCAAAGAATAAGTTGTGCACGTAGAGAGAGAATATTGAAGATATTTAATATGTT
Organism: Thuja plicata; assembly: GCA_018584345.1. Taxonomy (NCBI): domain Eukaryota; kingdom Viridiplantae; phylum Streptophyta; class Pinopsida; order Cupressales; family Cupressaceae; genus Thuja; species Thuja plicata. Next base: position 115,552 of record MU222882.1, read on the forward strand.
CACCCAAAGTTACAAAAATTTTCATGATGATTTTTATAGGTAACCAAGTTAAAGAAGGTGACTGGCAGACATGGTGACAGACTATGCCAACAAGAAGACAAAAAGAGGTTTGGCGTGCTCAACAAAGGGATAATTTTATGGAGAGAACCTAGGAGTGTGTTTGGGACATAGTCAAGTGTCTTCAAATTAGAGGGTTTGTACTTTTGAGGTTTTCAAGGCATAATCTTATGATCTCAAAGATTTGTTGACAATGTTCTTAAAGTGTGATGAAAAGGGGTTGGCAAATCCAATGGTTGTTTTGGATTTAAATGATTGCGTATTTTTAATAATTCTATAGGATATTTTTGAAGTATGTTATTGATAATTTAGTGATACACATAGATCCAGAGGATTAGATTGGTGGAGTTTTCAGTCAATAGTATTTATTTATTTATTATTGTTCATGTTCTTGGTTGACCTAGTTGGTAAATCGTGTTGCACAATGCTAAAATGTGAAATATTGGAGATTTATGATCTCAAGGTGGTGGTTATAGATGATGGATATGAACTAGAGTCCAAAGATGGATTTTAATAATTAAATATAGTGTGTGGATTAAAGAAATGGTGGATTAGGTTTTTGTTGACCTAGTTCTTGAAATAAAAAGATGAAATAGGGAAAAATGAAGATGTGGATTGTGAACGTGGATGATAGAGGTGGATATCAAAGGGAGAGCCTGATTCAGTGGAAATAAGAAGTGTTTGAACAAGAGGTTTAACATATATCTACGTTGTGCTACATTGGAGTTGTATTAGACATGAGGTAGATGCCACTTATACAGTTCACAAACCTTGTATGGATCATTATAGTGATGAGATTGTATGACAATGAGCCTTCCCCAAGGTTGTTTCCTGATGCTTTTAATTTTAGAAGTGATCTGTAGGTATTGATCCTGAATGCATGTGCATTCCCCATATATTGTAATAAGGTTATACTTCTAACAAGTTATTTTCTTATTATGGGTAATCAACCCCATCGTGGTTTTTCCCCTAACAAGGTTCCCACGATAAAAATATTGTGTCAACTTGTGTGGATGTATTTCTTATTTGTATATTCATGCATGTTTTATACTCTATTTATTCAGATCATTTTTAAGGGTACACAAGTTAGAAGGTTTTTAGGTTCAAGGGTTTGAGGTTTAAGGTTTTGGGGAACAACTAATTCACACTCCCCTTTGAGTTGTTTGTTGCCATAATATTAACAATTGGTATCAGGTCTTTGGTCCCATGAAGAAATCCTAATAGCTTGAGGGAGGTAAATTATGTCAACTTGTAAGAAGGAAATACAAAGATCAAAACATAGGAAGAGATACTTAAAAACAATTTCAATATTTGAGAATGAAATGGGGGAACTTATGAAGGAACTTGAAAAAGAAGAAAGAGAGATTCAAAAAGTCGGAAGCACCAATTTCTATAAGGGGACCTCCAATTTCAAACATTAGATCTGAAGGAACTAATTAAAATAATATTAAAATCACACCGGATTCTATTTGAGAAGAAGACACTGAGCCTATAGATCCCGTGTTTATGAGTTCATCCATTGAGAAAGGAAAAAAAAAGAACTAAGTCTGATGATTCCAAGCTCACCATTTCTTTCATTGCAATATGGCTTCTTGTTCTACTGATGGCACTAGAAAAGAAAAGGGGGCATTCGCCACACAAATTATTATAAGAAATGAATGTGTAATAGACAACGAATGCTCTCACTATATTAATAATGATAAGAGTAAATTTGTAAGCCTTGAGAAATTTGATGGCAGTATGGTAAGATGGGGAGACAACACTAGAGGTATAATCAGAGGTAGAGGATCTGTTTCTCTAGATGGAAAGTAGAATGCAAATTATGTGATGTATGTAGAAGGTTTGAGACATAATCTTCTTAGTGTAGAACAATTGAAAAATAATGGATATGGTATGCATTTTAAGAATCATGAATGCAAGATCTTAGAAAATTATGGAAAGGTGATTGCAATAGGATCCAAGACAAGAGGTAATGTATTTCATCTAAATACTAATATGAGAATTTTTGTCATTGTTCAAGATGATGAAATATGGATATGGAACAAGAGGCCATGTCATGTAAATTTTGATAATATTATGGCTATAAGCTCTACCTCTACTATTAGAAACCTTCCTATATTGAATAATCTTAGCAATACTTTTTGTAAGGAATGTCAATAAGGTAATATAATAATAAATAGATTTACATCTAAGGATGAAAATTCAAATAGATTGTAGGATCTTGTTCATACTAAATTGTGTGGTCCTACAAAGATAAGAAGCATGGAAGGAGATAGATTTTTTTTGATATTCATTGATGATTACTCTAGAATGGTTTGGGTAACCCTCTTGAAAGGAAAGTTTAAAACTTTTGAAAAATTCAAAATCTTCAATTTCATGGTTGAAAATGAAACAAGAAAAAGGATTAAATTACTAAGATCATATGGAGAAGGGGAATTCAAATCCAGTGAGTTCAATATTTTTAGTGAAGAAAATGGAATTAAGAGACAATTATCTTCACCAATAACTCTACAACAAAATGGAGTTGTGGAAAGAATGATTAGATCAATCCTGGATACTACAAGAACCATGATGATAGGAGGAGATGATCCAAAAATATTTTGGTGAGGGGTGGTTAGCACAACAATATATACATTTAATTGAGTTCAGATAAGAAGAGAAAAATGTAAGACACCTTATAAACTTTGGTATGGAAATGTTCCTACGGTGAAGTATTTTAGAATTTTTGGTATAAAGTGTTAGATAAAGAGTGATGAGGACATATCTCTTGGATACTCTACCAAAATTAAAGCATAGATTTGTTACAACAAAAGGTTGAGAAGGATAGTAGAAAGCGAAAATTTTAGAGTAGATGAAGGCATTAATAATCTATCCAAATTGTCAATATACCATTTGAAATGTAAGATAGGAATCAAATCATGAATAGTCCAAAAGGGCCAGTAATCACAAATAAAGTAACAATTGATGTGGAAAAATCCTACAAATACTTTTTTTTAAGGAATGTCAATTAGGTAAGCTAATAATAAATAGATTTAGATCTAAGAATGAAAACTCAAATCGATTGTTGGATCTTATTTATAATAAATTGTGTGGTTCTGCAAAGATAAGAAGCATGCAAGGAGATAGATTTTTTCTGATATTTATTGATGATTACTCTAGAATGGTTTGGGTAACCTTCTTGAAAGGAAAGTTTAAAACTTTTGAAAAATTCAAAATATTCAAATTCATGTTTGAAAATCAAACAAGAAAAAGGCTTAAATTCCTAAGATCATATGGAGAAGGGGAACTCACATCTAGTGAGTTCTATACTTTTTGTGAAGAACATGGAATTAAGAGACAATTATCTGCACCAAGAACTCTACAACAAAATGGAGTTGTGGAAAGAATGATTAGATCAATCCTTGATACTAAAAGAACCATGATGATAGGAAGAGATGCTCCACAAATATTTTGGCAAGAGGTGGTTAGCACACATGTATATACATTTAATCAAGTTTAGATCAAAAGAGGAAAATGTAAGACACCTTATAAACTTTGGTATGGAAATGTTCCTACGATGAAGTATTTCATAATTTTTGGTATAAAGTGTTACATAAAGAGTGAAGAGGGCATATGTCTTAGATAATCTAACAAAATTAAAGCATACATTTGTTACAAAAAAAGGTTGAGAAGGATAGTAGAAAGTGAAAATGTCATATTTGTTGATCATCTAATGGAGATGATGAAGACCGAGTGATAATAGGTAACATGTTTGTAGAAATGGTTAGATCAGTTATTATTTTTCTATTGATGTCAAGCAACTGATTTAGTTATTTTTATTGAGTTACCATATCATACGAAGGAGAAGTTAAATGGGTGACAGATACAAATCAGACAATGATGTAGTAATGTTGATATAGTTGTTTGCTACTATATATTTGATGTTATCAAGTAGGTACACTTGATTGATTAAGTTAGAAATTGAAAAGAGTTAAGTTATGATTGGAAAGAGTTACTCTACCAAGCTAGATAAAGTCATTTGGTATAGAGTTGTGTTAGTCAGTTTCAGTTACCGAGCATCGAGTATCGAGCAGTGAACAAATTTAGTTACCGAGTTGCAAAGCAAATTATTGAGTATTGGATATTGACTGAGAATGATGATAGGATTTAATTTAATACAAAGCTATGATGATTTGGATGGAGATAAGAATTAAAGGAAGTTTGTTAGAAGATCTACGAGCGAGAAAATTCAATGAGAATATTTAAGGCAAAGATCAAGCGGTTAAACCTTATTATGAGAGTTCCAATAAAATTTCAAGTTATGAGGTAAACATTAAATGGTTTACCAAGTTAATATTTATGAAGAAAATGACCGAACGACTGAGTGCAAATGACGGAAAACCTAAGTAAGGAGATTAAGAGGAAAAAGTTTGTCTATATAAGGATGAGAAATGAATAGAGATTATGATGCCAACGAATTGAATTAGGAAGAAGAAGCTGAAGAAAAAGTTACCAAATAGAAAATAGAAGTAGAAAGAGAAGAATCTATAGTCTAAAGCAGAGACAAATGGAGTATGTGATGCAAGTATTCATGTGAGCATAAAGGATGTGAACCAATAAAAAGGTAGTTTCTATATATTTACAGATCAAAGTTTTACTATTTTTTATTAGCATTTATATCAGAGAAAATATCTTAACCGAGTGGATTTAATAGTCCTATTTGTAAGTCTTAGACATAGGTGACATTCCAAAAGAGTGTTTAAAGTCCTCTAGCAAGGTCACTCCTAACATAGAAAATTTGAAGATGCTAAGTTGATGATCACCAAGACATAGAAAGTTAATGCAAGATATTAAATCAGTTAATGTATTGTATTGTCATTGATATCAACTTGATATAATCTGTATGGTCATGTACATACTACTAAATATTTCAAGGAACCAATGAATCAAAGTATATGCTATTAGTAATGCATAAAAGTTAAGTATTCACAAAGTGACTCTATACACCGATGGATAAAGTAAACCAATGAGAGAAAAGTCATAGTGTTACTCGACGAGAAAAAGAACAACATTACCGACGAGCAAAGTCACAGTGTAACTCGAGGGATAGAAGCAAAGTGTAACCTGACGGACAGAATTGGAGTGTTGTCTGATGGATAGTGAAGGATAGAGATCCTAAAGACAACTGAAGTCACACCAATGGAACAGTCAGTTGTCACCGATGACTAACTGAAGTATTGACCGACAGAACAAAGATTTCAGAAACAAAAAAATGCTTAGCTATTAAGAGATAAATATAGACTTAACTGGTACTTATCATTGTTTTAATCGACAAGATAAAGCCGAAGATAAGTAAAGGATTTAAAGCTACTTAGTCCAGTTGGAAAAAAGATCTCTACGAGATAAATCAAGAGTTTTTCTTTAAACCTAAATGGTGAGAATTATGGATCACACCAAGATCAAGAAAGCCAAGAAATGGTGAAATCATGTCTATATAAGAGACAAGCTAATTCAATGTGAATAAGGGGAGTAACAAGAGAATAGATTTTGAAGAGATTCTGAAGGAGAAGAAAGTCTTCATTCAGACCTGATCATTCAAGCAGAGGAAAGAGCTGAATTCTATAGACACCGATGAACAATGATACAACATCAAAGAGCAGATTAGTGTGGAGCAAAGGTATTGAATTGATAACATTGATCAAAAAGGTAATGCACTTACAATAGATCTAAAAATCTATAATTCAAGTTGTATATGTGAACAGGTCAATTTACTGTTTCAGTTTAACCATTGAAGCATCAAGTCTCTTAACTGAGCAGGAGTTAAAAGTCTTTTCTAATTGAGATACATCCCAAGGAGTATCAAAAAGTTTGATCATACAAAGTAGCATTGGATATGCCCGATACCTATTGAAAGGCTAAGAGAGTGTTTGATCAAGGATGGTAGCATTAGATGCCAGATACTAAGTGACAAACTATTCATTTAAATCCTCTAACAAGGTCACACCTAAGAGTGTGTTTGTAACCTTTAACAGGGTTGGCTCTTCACCGAGCTCACTTCAGAAGAGTGAAAATTTGGGTTATCGATCCCAGTGGTTTTTCCCTTAACAGGGTTTCCACATTAAAAATCCATGTGTTAATGTGTCTATGAGTCATTACTTTACTATTTTGCATTTCACATAAGTAAATCTGGATTGATCAGTATATAGTATTTATTTACTATATTTCGGTAAATAGAAGGATTGCTTATCGGTAAGCATACAGTAGAAGGTTTTACAAAGCATTCCGATAAGTAGTAATTTGATATAAGTATTTCAACGCATTCATCTTATAGAATTGAATATAACTAGAGGCTCATAAAAGTGGTAATAAGTTTTTGGGTTGATTTAAGGATTAATTTTTGAGGCCACCGATTCACCGCCCCCCCTCTCAGTTATTCTAACAATTGGTATCAGAGCTTGTGTTCTTAGAAGGAAGGTTCCAAGACCTAAGCTAAATATCACAAGATGAACAGATGAGATGTGCCCAAGTTGAACAAAGACAACTTTTCTTCATGAAAAAGCAGGATAAGACTCCACTTATCAGGTATTGGAAATGATGTTACTCAATACTTAGATACTGAATATGTGTTTCCCATAGGAACACTCACATTTGAATGAATGAGAGAGAATGATGAGCACATCTACATGATAATAGATCTTTCTTCCTCACTCTCCGATGCTAAATTTGAAGATGTAAAATCATGCACAACTGCAAAGCAGATGTGGGATAAATTGAAGCTTGTACATGGTGGTGATAAAAATGTTCTGAGAGCCAAGGTAGAAAGCCTTAGAGGAATGTTTGATGATCTTAGAATGAAAGAAGGTGAAAAAATCACACAATACAACACAAGAATCAAAGAGGTAGTCAATGCTATCCGAGGAGATGGAGGTGTACTAGAAGAAGAGACGGTTGTAAGTAAAATTCTAAGAACCTTATTGCCTACTTATGCTATTAAAGTATCTTGCATACAAGAAATGAGAGCAGTGGCAAATAACAATGTTACTCTAGATAGTTTGATTGGAAGACTGATTTCATTTGAGATGAATAACTTTGATAATAGTGTCTCACCAAACATAGAGTCTGCATTCAAACCTTCTTTGAGAATTAGTAAATCAAGTCATAAACATACTATAAGAAAAGATAGTGATAGTGAGAGTGATGAAGAAGATCTTGATAAAATTGAAGCACTTATGGTTAGAAGAATGCATAGAGGCAAAGGTAAATACAAAGGTAAATTACCACTTGTATGTTTTAATTGTAAAGAGATTGGATACTTTGCTGCAAGATGTCCTAACAGGAGAAAAGATGGCAGAAGTAATGATAGGTCATTTGAAAAGAAGTTTGACAGAGGTGACAACTAAGATTACAGAAGCAATTGACAATTAGAAAGAAGAGATACCTGAGACTACAAGGACAAAGGAAAGAAGGCTAGTTACCTAGCTACATGCAAAGATGAAGACACTGACACCGAATCTGATGAAGACATCAAGATGGTGTTTATGGCAGTAAAAGATGATTCAGATGAAGATGAAGAAAGGTATGTCGAAACTGCACTCATATCTAAAGTTAGTAAAAATGATGTCTAGATCATAGATAGTGGCTGAACTCACCATATGACCGGTGACAAACAAAATTTTGAGACTTTTGAATACTATAATGGTAAAGGAACTATAATGTTGAATAACCTGATAAAATGTGAAAATGCTTACTGGGTGAAAGGATTGAATAATAATCTATTGAGTGTTTCTCAGCTGAATAATTCAGGTCACAGATTAGCATTTGAAAATAAGAAGGCAAAGATCTTCAATGAATTAGGAAGGTTGATTGGTACCGGTGAGCAGACAAAATGTAACATTCTATTTGAATGATACTGATACCACTTTCTTAATGGCTAGAAACAAAGACATATGGTTGTGGCATAAAATATTGTGTCATGTAAACTTTGACAACATGATAAAGATAAGAAAAAAGAGAAATGTAAGAGGCTTACCGACGATGACTAAGCCTGACAATATCATGTGCAAAAATTTTCAAAAAGGTAACATGACAAAGTCTAGTTTCAAAAGCAAAACTCAAACATCTGATGCCATTCTAGAATTAGTCCATACTGATCTATGTAGACCCATGAGGACAAAGAGTTACTATGGTGATAGATATTTTATTTTCTTTGTTGATGATTACTCTAGAATGATGACAGTTATGTTTCTAAAAGATAAATCAGAAGCATTCAAGATGTTTAAATGGTACAAAGCAATGGTAGAAAAACAAAGTGGTAAGGAATTACAACTATTAAGATGAGATAGATGAGGGGAATTTATTTTAGATAAATTCACTAACTTTTGCAATGAGCATGTAATCAAAAGATAGGTCTCCGCACCGAGAACACCACAGCAAAATGGAATTGCTGAAAGAAAGAACAAATCCATTGTTGATTGTGAAAGGACACTAATGATAGAGAAAGGCATCACACAAATCTTTTGGAGGGAAGCTGTCAGTACTGCTGTATACACATTGAACTGAGTACAATTGAAGAAAGACACCAAGAAGACACCCTATGAGCTATGGTATGGTTACAAACCCAATGTAAGTTACTTCAAGATCTTTGGTAGTCAATGTTATATCTTACAAGATGATAGAAATGGAAATCTTGACTCCAAAAGTGATGAAGGTATCTTTTTAGGGTATTCCACCAAGAGCAAGGCTTATAAATGTCTCAATAATGCCTCTAACAAAATTGTTGAAAGTACAAATGTAAAGATAGATGAATTTGTAAAGAAGAATGAAAAGGAAAAAACAAAAGAACCAGAGGACTACAAAAAGTTTTTTTACAATGAAGAACCTGACACTCTACTTGAGCAACAATGTATAGCTCCCGAGCAACAGATTATTGTACCCGAGCATCAGGCTGCAAATATTGAAAATAAGGATATTGCTCAAGATGATGTACCAAGTGATGGAGATCAGAATGAAGGACACAATGATGATCAAAATGATAGACAAAGAGTTGAACCTATACTTTCTAGGTATGTCAGAAGGAACCATCCAAAAAACCAGATCATTAGAGATAAGAAGGCTGGTATGAGAACCAGAAGTAAGTCTCTAAATACAAGATGTCTAATTTATGATTTTGAGCTAAAATATGTTAATGCTGCACTTGATAATGAAGAATGGATTAGTGCTATGAATGAAGAAATTGAGAAGACATGGAAACTTGTACCGAGACCAAATGACGAGAATGTCATTGGTACAAAATGGATATTCAGGAATAAACTAAATGAGAATGGAGAATTCACCAGAAACAAAGCAAGAATAGTATGCAAGGGGTATGCACAAGAAGAAGGGATTGACTATGGAGAAACCTTTGCACCCATTGCTAGGCTAGAAGGAGTGAGAATATTACTTTCTTATGCTGCATTTAAAGGATTTGAGGTATATCAAATGGATGTCAAGTCTGTATTCCTAAATGGAATACTTGAGGAAGAGGTGTACATTGAGCAACCAGAAGGGTTTGTTGATCTAGACAAGAGGAACATGGTATGTAGACTACACAAAGCCTTGTATGGATTGAAACAAGAACCAAGAGCATGGTATGAAAGAATTCATTCCTATCTAATAAGTATTGGATTTGTGAGAACTAGTGAAAACAATAATCTTTATTTAAAGGAAGATATTGATACTAATATTTTGATTGCTGAAATATTTATTGATGACATCATATTTGGAGGCAATGATATGCTATGCAAATCATTTGCAATTGAAATGAGCAAATAGTTTGAGATGTCTATGTTTGGAGAGATCAAGTTCTTTCTTGGTCTACAGATCATGCAAAAAGATGAAGGCATTTTCATTACACAATCCAAATACATCAAGGAAGTGCTAAAAATATTCAAGACGAAAGATTCCAAGCTAATTGGAACACCAATGGAAACTTCATGTAAGCTGACAAAGGAAGAAAATTCATCTGAGGTAAATCAGACTTTGTATAGATCAATGATTGGCAAACTCATGTATGTTGTTCATACTAGACCAGATATTGCACATGTAGTAGGAATAGTTGCAAGATTTTTTTGCTAATCCCAGGGAATCACATATGACTGCTATAAAAAGACTCCTAAGATATCTAAAGAATACCGAGGACTATGGTTTATGGTATAGAAGAGAAGGAAAATTTGAACTTAAGGTCTTTACCGATGCTGATTGGGCTGGAAACATTGATGAATGAAAGAGCACAACTGGAGGAGCATTCTTTATGGGTGACAAAATTGTCATCAACAAGAAGCAAGGATACATCTCTCAGTCTACTGCAGAAGAAGAGTATGTTGCTACTATTGCAAACTACTCAAATATTGCATGGATAAAACAGTTACTGGAAGGTATGCATATGGAAATTATTGAACTAGTAATTATCTATTGTGATGATACCAGTGCAATTAACATTTCCAAGAATCCAGTCATGCATGCTAAGACAAAGCATATTGCTATCAAGTATCATTATTTGATAGAAAAAGTTCAAGAAAAGGAGGTGATACTTGAGTATGTGTAATCAAAGGAACAATTAGTTGATATCTTCACCAAGCCACTACCCAAGGATACATTTGAGTACTTGAGAAAGAGACTAGGGGTCAGACCCTTGTCTACTGGTCAGTAAGATGACCAGACGGCTGAATTAGCCTACATATTATTAGAATATCATTCATGTTGATGCTAGCAAAGAGATGGACTTCAAAGATACATTTGTACACAACAAGGTATTTATCTAATCCAAGCACCAACGATGTTGTATTGCTGATGGATTGGGAAATTAAAGGAGTATATTATGGATAGAAAAGATTGTTTGGCATTACTGTCAAATATTTTTTTGGAATTGTTTTCAAAGGGAGAGATTATATCCATTATCACATTATCCAAAGGGAGAGATGTAACTAGAAGGAGAGAGATGTAACCAGAAAGGGAGAGTACATACAAAGGGAGAGATTGCTGAAAAGAGAGAAAAGAGACATCAAAAGAAAAGAACAGTCAACAGGAGAGAGTTTGACACAAGAAGAGAACACATCACATCAGAAGAAGAAAGATTCTACATCTATCCAGTGAAGGGAATGAAGATAGAAAGAGAGCTGCAAGAATCAAATCTAAGCTATGTGAGCTTACCGAGGACTAGATATTTATATCAGTTATAGTACATAAGATTGGTAGTTTGATAAAATTCAACTGTTATATTTCATATTGTATTAGTGATAATATAGTGTGATAAGGTAGTGTGTTTCCATAAATGCCAAAGGGAGAGATTGATGAACTATAAATCATTGAATGTTCGAAGATGTTAAGTTGATAATCACCAAGACACAGAAAGTTAATGCAAGACATTAAATCAGTTAATGTATTGTATTTTCATTGATGTCAACTTGATATAATCTGTATGGTCATGTACATACTGCTAACGACTTCAAGGAACCAATGAATCAAAGGCTATGCTATCGGTAATGCATAAAAGTCAAGCATTCACAAAGTGACTGTATACACCGATGAAGTACACATCAATGGACAGAGTAAACCAACAAGAGAAAAGTTATAGTGTTACCCAATGAGAAAAATCACAATATTACTGACGAGTAAAGTCACAGTGTAACCCGACGGACAGAAGCACAGTGTAACCCAACGGACATATTTACAGTGTTGTCCGACGAATAGACAAGGAAGGAGATCCTGAAGACAATTGAAGTCTCACTGATGGAATAGTTAGTTGTCACCAATGACTAACTGAAGTATTGACCGAAAGAACAAAGAGTTCAGAAATGATAAAATGCTCAGCTGTCAAGAGCTAAATATAGACTTAACTGGTACTTATCATTATTTTAATTGACAAGATAAAGCAGGAGATAAGTAAAGGATTTTAAGCTACTTAGTCCAGTTGGAAAGAAGATCTCTACAAGATAAATCAGGAGTTTTTCTTTAAATCTAATTGGCGAGAATTATGGATCACGCCAAGATCAAGAAAGCCAAGAAATGGTGAAATCTTGTCTATATAAGAGACAAGATTATTCATTGTGAATAAGGGGAGTGACAAGAGAATAGATGCTGAAGAGATTTTGAAGGAGAAGAAATTTTTCATTCAGACCCGATCAATCAAGCCGAGGAAAGAGATAAATTTTGCAAACACCGACAAACAGTGATACAACATCACAGAGTAGAACAGTGTGGAGAAAAGGTATTGAATTGATAACATTGATAGAAAGGTAATGAACTTACAATAGATCTAAAAATCTGCAATTCAAGTTGTATATGTGAACATATCAATTTACTGTTTCAGTTTAACCATTGAAGCATCAAGTCTCTTAATCGAGTAGGACTTAAAAGTCTTTTCTAATAGAGATACATCCCAAGGAGTATCAAAAATTTTGATCATACAAAGTAGCATTGAATATGCCCGATACCTATTGATAGGCCAAGAGAGTATTTGATCAAGGATGGTAGCATTAGATGCTAGATACTAAGTGACAAACTATTCATTTAATTCCTCTCACAAGGTCACACCTAACAGTGTGTTTGTAACCTTTAATAGGGTTGGCTCTTTACCGAGCTCACTTCAGAAGAGTGAAAATTTGGGTTACCGGTCCCAGTGGTTTTTCCCTTAACAGGGTTTCCATGTTAAAAATCCATGTGTTAATGTGTCTATGAGTCATTACTTTACTATTTTTGATTTCACATAAGTAAATCTAGATTGATCGGTGTACACTAGTTATTTACTGTATTTTGGTAAATAGAAAGACTGCTTACCGGTAAACATATAATAGAAGGTTTTACAAAGCATTCTGACAAGTAGTAATTTGAGATAATTATTTCAAGGCATTCATCTTATAGGACTGAATATAACTAGAGGCTCATAAATGTGGTATTAAGTTTTTGGGTTGATTTAAGGATTAATTTTTGAGGCCACTGATTCATCCCCCCTCTCAGTTATTCTAACAAAAACTAGAATGAGGGCAGTATTGAGATAAATGGAAAAATGTTTATGGTGATCAAGGAGATTATCTCAGAGGTTACAGGGATTCCTATTGCTGGAAAGAAATTCTACAGAGATAGGAAAATTTCAAACTTGGTGATAAGCGACTTTGTTAGAAACGACGAGGAAAAGAAAGTGCTTACCAAGGTTGGCACCCACTACCTTCTGGAAGGGTTGAAGAGATTGTGGTGATTCATGTTAAGAGACATCATCTACTACATAATGCTAGATACCAGGTTTGACAGATTCCACACCTATCACTTTGTCCTATTGAACCATTTTCACCATGATATGAAGGTGTCTATTCCCTTTTATTTGTATGCTTCAATAAATGATAACATTAATGGGTATAGAGAGAGGGCCATAGCTAACCTGACCCTACACAAAGGCCTTTTTCTTTTAATCTATAAATATTTTAAGGCCCAAACCCTTGGGAATGAGGTGGTTAAGAAAGACGAGGTGGAGGCCTTTGGTTTGGATTACATCCCCTCAGAGACAGAAGACAATGATGGTCTGCATTTTGATGATGATGAGTATGAAATGAAAAATAATACTCTGGGTTCGTCCTCTAAAAAGCGAAGAGTGGGTCTGCAAAGCATTAAAAAAGAGAAACTGGTAACCCCTAAAAAATAGAGCACCATGATTATTTATTTTGAGGAGTACATTGAAGAAGATATGGATACGAAAGATGAGGAGGTCATTTCCAATAGCAAAGGCACAAAGAGAAAACAATCTACCATGGGTAAAAAAAAAAAAAGATAGGAAGAGGGATTTGAGAGATGACCAAAAATCTCTAGAGGAAAAAACCCATAGTGGGTCCCCTATTTTGGGTCAAATCTGAAGAGGAAGCTCCAGGACGACTACCAAGACACTAATCAGACTCCCCATTCATCTCAGCTCTCTCAACCTCATGACATGGGGAAGGATGACATGAAGGATAATGAGTTCTGTTGTTTCATGGAAGAATAGGGGAAGATTATTGGGTGGCATGATTTCAATGTTAAAATGACAAAGATGGGGATTACTAGAGAAATCATAAACCCTAAGGTAATTCAGAGGGAGGGAGGCCATATCAAGCTGGATGAGGTTATCGACCCTTCTTTAGTGGTGCTTAGTGATAATGCTAGGGAGTTTGAATGCTTAATAACTCCCGTAATAGCATGATCGATAATTACAAAACCATCAAATAGTTATTCCATGAAGTGGAGGACCTCAAAAAAAGGGCTAATAGCAAGGAAAAAGATAAAAAGGAGAAGACTACTAAGGATCAGGAGATAAAAAATAGAGTGTAAAAGTTGAAGGAGAACATGACTAGGGTAGAAGCTACTCTTAAGAATATAGCAGAGTAGAGTTACAATATCCTTAAGGCCTCTAAAGAGAACACCAAAACTATCATTGAGAAGTTGGAGGCTAAATTAGATGGGCTAGAGGAGGCCAATATGGAGGTGGAGACAGATCAGAACACTGAACAGGGCTCTGACCAATGAACCAAAGCTAGAACCAAGAGGATTGAGGACAAGAATACGATGCTAGATTTCCAAAAGATTAAGGAGTCAGCGGCCAACATGGAACTGCTTGAAGTCAAGGCGGCTACTTTGATGGTGGACTTGTCGTGAGGGTCCCTAGTTTTTTCTACTGACCCTATTTTATCTGCTTTTGTCGAAGCTGTTAGTTTTTTGCTCTAGCCTTTTGTTGGCCTGATCTGTCTTTTTTGATTTGCTTCATTTTTAATTGGGCTTACTGTTACATTTATTTTGATTTTGGTTTTAGGAACCCTGTAAAACCTATTTTACTTAATCAAAAACAATACTTACAACGTTGACACTCTACACAACAATAAGATCATTGTTTGACACCTTACACAACACTAATATCATTATCTTTGGTCAACACTGTATACAACAATAAAGATCAAAACCTTACACAACAACAAATACTTATCGTGGTCGATCCTTCGGGGGTCAACAAAAAAATACATTTACTTTGGCCGATACTCACCATACTTGGCGACAAGTATTGTAGATGACGACAGGTATTATAGATAGCGACAAGTATTTGACAATGAAAAACTTGGTTAGTGTCAAGTATTGTTAAAATTTGGTCAATACTTCATTCAACAATACTCAGTAACAAGTATACAAAAACTTCTAATTCAACATCGATAGTAATTGCTGGCCGAACAAATACTTATAGAATACACAATAAATTTAAATCGATTAAAAATTAGAAGTATATCACAATACATTCCTTGAGAATAAAAGAAAATTATAAAAGGGAATTATAATTTGTAATAATGAACAACATGGAAGTTGAAGATAGATTAGAAGGTGCTGTCAACTTCTTCTCATGGAAAATTTGAATAATATCTCTATTACAAGAACTTGAACTAGACACTTATGTTAAGAAGGATATGAAAATACCAGAGAGTGAATCCGAGAAAACAACATGGAAAAGAGGAGACAACAAAGCCAAGAAAATTATAATTGATGCTTTTAAAGATCACATTCTTCCTTCTATCACAAATTTAACAACAATATATGAAGTATTCAACACCATTAAGAATACATATGAGATTAATAATATGAGCAGACTACTGACCCTAAAGAAACAATTCTTGAGCATAAAGATGAATAAGGGAGAAATTATAACATCTTATTTCCTAAGAATCACCGAAATACAGGATTAACTCTCTACCATGGGAAACAATGTGGACAATGTGGAACTAACACTTCTAGCTCTTAGAGATTTACCTATTTCATGTGAATCATTCATTCAATGCATAAATAGTCATCCTTCTCTACCCAATTTTGATCAACTAAAGAATGACTGCACTCAGAAGGAATCTCGGTTAATTTCAAGAGGAATAGGCCCAACTAAAGAAGGAGAAATTCAAGCTCTACATATGAAAGAAAAAAAAAAAGGGGAAAATAATTTCAAAAGGAAAAGATGAAACCACAAAGATCTCTCCAAACTTCAATTCTACAAGTGTGATAAGTCTGGACACATTCATAGGTTCTGTCCAAAAAGGAAGAAAAATCATGCGAAAAATGCTGAAGTCAAAAAAGAGGAATATTCCTTATTCTAAAGAATTTTGCATTTCTGCTGGGATTAAGAGGGAGTATTCAATACCATACAATACAATCCTCAACAAAATGGATACATAATCTATGTTCCAAGACAAAGAGCTGTTGAAATCAGCATGGATGTGAAATTTGAAGAAAACATTAGTCATAAATGAAGACTACACAATTAAGAATCAGAGGGAGAACAAGAAGTTACTTGTTGGACTATGTGGAAAAATTTATCAAGTTGGTTTACATCAAGACTG
>JAGRRI010109675.1:0-10719 GCA_018584345.1 Thuja plicata
GTTGCTGTAGCGGCGACGCCAAGATCCCGTCGCAATTTCATTGGGACCCGTCGCAATTGCGACGCATTCCACAAGAATTACGGCCAGATGATGCCAGAATAAAGTGGCGGTGTAGCGACGGATATCTTTCGTAATTGCGACTGGTGATGACGGGCATCGTAATTTGCGACTAAAAATGAGCAACATTTACTACTGTCGCACTTGCGACACATATCTGTCGTAATTGTGACACATAGCCGTCGCAATTCGATGCCAAATGTATTAGTGTGAAGATGAAGTGGAAAGAATAAAAGATATCGAAATGGATTAATAAGCTCTATACAAGATGAGATCATCTTGGTCAAGATGGAAAGGATTGAGGAGACATATTAGTTTTCCCTAAAAGCCGAGGAGAAATTGAACAAGAGATATGAGCAAAGATAAAGAGGCATAGGTGGTAGATTCGCTAGAGGAAGAGGTAGATCTCATGGTGAGAATAATAGATCTGAACCAGACAAGTCAAATTCAGACTCATCTCAAGACAAATGAAAGACTAAATGGAAAGGTGGAAGTTCATACCGAGGAAGAGGCAATTACTCCCGAGGTGGTTATAGCAGAAGAGGGTTCCAAGTAACTTGTTACACTTGTGGTGAGGAAGGAAATAAATCCTTTGAGTGTACACATGCAAGAAAGAAGGTTGGTAGTAGAAGAAATGCTTTGGTGCAAGAAGAGTCACCTAATGAACCTGCGAAGGAAGGAAATCCCATGATCAGAAGGATACTATGGAGTGAGAAAGATAAGAAAGATCCTGTCAAAAAAAGTTTGTTCAAGACCATATGTAGAATTGTAGACAAAGTTTAGAAATTAATTGTTGATAGTGGAAGCTCAGAGAATCTGGCATCTGAGGAAATGGTCACAAAGTTGCAGTTGGAGATAATGACGCATCTGAAGCCCTATTAAATTTCATGGAACAAGGATGAGCATAGATTAATGGCGAGTGAACAATGTTTTGTGAATCTAAAAATTGGAAAGTATTATGATAAGGTGTTGTGTGATATTATGCCAATGGATTGCTTCCATATTCTATTGGGTAGACCTTGGCAATATGATAGACATGACATACATAATATAATAATGAATAGGTATACTATTTGGGTCGATGGTAAGAAACAAATTTTGTTGCCTTTGGTTGAAGAATTTGTTGGTGAGTTATGTACATCGGTGAAAGTTTGTTTGATGGAAGTTAGAAAATTTGTTTAGGATTTGAAAAGAAATGATATCTATTATGCATTGATTCCTAACAAACCAAGTAAAAATACAGAAGATGCAATTCCTAAAAAAGTTGAGAAGTTACTCACTGAGTACAAGGAGATCATTTTAGATAATGTATCTGATGGTTTGCCACTAATGAGAGATATCAGTCATTGTATGGATCTGATTCCTAGAGCTAGCTTAACAAACAAAGCACCACATCGGTTAACACCGACTGAGAATGAAGAGCTTAGCTGAGAAGTTCATGAGTTGTTGAACAAAGATTTGATCAGAGAAAGTTTGAGTCCATGTGCAGTACCAGTTGTATTAGCACCTAAGAAGAATTGAGAATGTGCACTGATTCGAGATAAATCAACAAGATCATAGTTAAGTATAGGTTTCCTATACCGAGGATGGATGATATAATGGATTGTTTGAGTGGAGCAAAATATTTAACCAAAATTGATTTGAAGAGTGGATATCATTAGATCAGAATCAAAGAAGGTGATGAGTGTAAGATTTCTTTCAAGACAAAGGAATGTTTGTATGAGTGGTTGGTTATGCCCTTTGGTTTAACTAATGCACCGAGTACATTTATGAGGTTAAAGAATGAAGTTTTGAAGAAACTCTTGAATAAATGTGTGATTGTATACTTGGATGATATTCTGATATTCAGTAAGATTAGAGAAGAGCTTTTGACGCATATAAGACAAGTGTTGCATAGATTGAAAGAGGAAAAGTTGTTGATAAATCTGAAAAAGTGTTCCTTTGAATAAAAGAAGAACTTGTGTATTTAGGTTTTGTGATTTCAGTTGATGGTCTGAAGATGGATCTTGAGAAGTTTTAAGCTATACTTAATTGGCCTACACCTGAGAATGCCAGTGAGGTAAGATCATTTCATGGATTGGCAAGTTTTTACAGAAATTTTATCAAAAAATTCAGTTCCATTTGTAATGTTATGACTAAGACAATGAGAGGAGACAAAAGAGAATTCAAATGGAGACATGGAGCTGATAAGAGTTTTGAGACCTTCAAGAAGAAGGTTTCTGAATTACCAATGTTAGCCTTACCTGATTTCAATAAGGTATTTCAATTTGAATGTGATGCAAGTGGAAGTGCAATTGGAGCTGTGTTGACTCAAGAAGATAAACCTATTGTGTTCTGTTGCCAAATTTTAGTCTAGGGTCTTTAGGTCCTAGGGGGTAAAATTTTTCTTTGGTGACTTACTTCTCATTCATCTTGAAACCTTTCCCTAATGTTCTTATCAGATAAATTATTTTCCTTTCCTATTTGAGCCTAGGGGGTTTTCAATCTTTCTACTTCATCCAATTTTTAGGTGATTTAGGTATGTCAGGAAAGGGGTGTCATAGCGTCTTCCGAATGAGAAGTAGTCACCCTCAGATCTGTAATGCTCAATGTTTTTTTTTGAAAGGTAAACATGTGATTTACTTAAGCGATTGATAAAGCTTTTGTTTGGAAAAAGAGTTTTTCAACTCTAGGAGATATCAAGTTGCGGAGTGGTGGCGGTGATCATGCAGCATCCAGAAAATTTGGTCTCAAAGGTGCAACCCCGACACAAGTGAAAAGAGCAAATAAGAGGTTAAGTGCTCCCGGTGGAAAAGAAGTGGTTTAAGTGCAAAAAGGATAAAAGGTACAGCCGTCGAGATACTTTTCTAAAATAAAGGAAACAAGATTACGGGAAAAGTATTCTCTTATGTTCTTTTCCCGCATAAGGTAAAATGTTCTAATGTTCATTCATTTCGGCATCGAAAGGAAAGTATGTTCTTTTTCTGCAAGATTAAGGATTTGTTTCAGAAGAGTGGCTAATGAACATAAAGTTAAGTGTAAGCTTTTAGATTTTGAGGCCGTTATGTTCTCTGAAATGGGAAGTTTGAATCGCCATTGATTACCAAAATTTAAGGCTAATCCTACCATTGTGTCTGTTAGGTCACCTTAATGTCATTCGTGTGGCGCTAACGTTCAGATCTTAGCGGCTATTTCTTCAACATTCGCCATCATTTGCTGCTCACCGTATTTGTAAAGCAAGCCATTTATCTTCACTCATGTTCTTAGTTCTATAGTAAATGGTAGTTAAGGATTATGGTTATGATACATTAATTGGTATTGAGAGTGAATTGAAAGAATTTTCTGACACATCTTTAAGATTCTTTGATCTCAGAGATTTGCACAGAAGATTGAATTCTCATCCAATTCACCCTATTACACAGAAGCTCAAGGAAAGTGCTCTGGTAGAAGCTGCAGGGTTTCCAATTGTAGTCCAAGATCCTGAGCTTGTAAGAGAATGTATAGAGAAATACAACGCATTAACAAAGCGAATCTTGTTCCCAGATCAGTCGATTTTGCTGACGATTGATAAAACCCTAATACAATCCGCTTTTGACATTTCAATGAAAGACATGTATTGCGACATCAACTTCGGTTTGTCTGCGTCTATGTTCAATGAAAAGAAGACTCTAAGGAGGGAAGACATGCAGAGGACCTAGTTCTAGACCCTTCGATCAAAGAAAAGTAAGATGTCAAAGATTCTCTTTGGAACAACTCTAAAGAGGGAAATTATAGATATTTTGGTCCTGCTGACCAGATTAGATGGAAAACCCAAGATCTTGGATCTCGTTGAACATAATTTCTTCCTTGTTCAAGCCATCTGCGCAGAAAATATGTTCATCGACTGGGCAGAAATCCTGTGTGAAAAGATAGCATCCTAGTTGAGTTCCTGTCAGGGATTCAAATAGTTCTACATTTCTTCATACTTGATCTATGCTCTGGCGACTCAGCACCCGTGGCCCGGCTTACCAGCAACCCAAAATTTTGACAACAACACCAAAATATATGAGTTCTACCCGAATCTGTAATTGCATCAGAGCTTTGAGGAATATACTTTTGTGAATGATGCATTCACAATTAGAATATGTTGGGAACTTCAAGGTTTCCCAGCAAAGAAGATTCTTTCCAAAGGCCATCTCGACAATCAGTCACGTTGGATGTTCTTTCATCCAATTCTCCAGTTTCTCTTATCTTCAAATAGGAGCCTTCTCTAGATTTCCTAAGAGATTGCCCGGGTATTCTGAAGATAAGGTGGTCTTGGTGGAGCTCTGTCAGCATATATTGGAAATGAACACACTACGTTCAACTCTGACGAAGATCGCCGAAATTCCTTTCCCCGTGGTTGTTGGTCCATATTCTTGTGCATCCAGATCTGATACCCAAAATTTGGTAAAGAGTTTTGAGGATAAGATCAAGCTACTTGATTATGAGGTTCTTAGGCCTCAATATGATCCTATGGGTTTTATTAGAGATCACTTGAAGCTCGGACATGCCTACAAATATGTCTTGGATATTGATTATTTTTGGGCCGAATGTTTTAATGAGTATTAGACATGGGAGAAATTGTGGTCCCGTTTAACTATTGAATTTGTGCATGATTTTCTAACAAAGGTAGAAAGTCTAGCAAGCCAAATGAAAGTTTTAAGGAAAGTTGTAAATGATAAGCATGCCATCAAGAAAACCTTAAGAATTTTGATTACTAAATTTGATGTTGTGATAAGCTTGATTCCTAAATTTGGTGTTGTGATCTCTATAGTTGAAATTTATAATGATCTCACAACTATGAAAATAAATTAATTGTGAGGAATATTGCTAACTATTGAAGAAAGAATGAAAAGCAATGAAGAAATATTAGAGTATGCATTTTTACCTAAAGAAAATATCAGAGGGAAAAAAAACACATTCTTCAAGAATTGTAATAAAGATGGTTGTAGTCATAAACATGAATACAAAGGCGAATCTAGCAATTTTAGAGGAAGAGATAATAATAGAGAAGGAAATGGAAACTTTAGACGAATAAGATATGAAGACGTAGAAATCAAGAGGGAGACGATAGTAAAAGGAATGTCCAATGCTTTTATTGTAATAATTTTTGACACTACATGCATCAAAATGTTAGAGTAAACAATACGAGTCATCATAAAGAAATGCTTATATATATTGTTTAAATTTAACAAAGTGTCTATGTTGAATTGTGAACCTATTGTAAAACCTCAAACAACCCAACCACAAGCCTAGAATCTACACTCAAATAAAAAACACCAATAAAGCTCTAAATCAACTACATGATCATAAAATAAACCAATATATCTTCACACACATTGATAAACTTGACTTCATTGTTCTCCTATCCTTCAAGATCTTATAGACAATAGTAATCGCTCTTAGCATCTAGCACTTGCACAAGATTGCATAAAAGAATGGAATATGATTGATTGATATGCAAGTATAATAGCAAGATGATAGTGAGGTAACAAAGTGATAGCATAAGTTCATGATCACCATTGTGTTTAGGCCAAATAAGAGGGAAAAATCCTCTTTTATAAAAGGCTCCATCGTAAACAAGCATTGAAAAGAGGTTAAGATATGAAAGGATAAGATCAAGAGGGTAGGTGGGAAGGAATAACATTAAGAGGTTTAAATGGATGGAGGACTAAAATTAAGAGCTGCATTAATTCTTCGTAACACAACTTTAAGTTCAAAGAACCTAGACATGTGAAGAGAGGTGAGAGAAAAGGGGAATAAAGAGACATGTGACACTTGTCACATTACAAAGTTAGACTTAGATCCATCTGAGAAAGATGTAGGGCTAGGATTAGAAAGAAGAGGATGATGAATTTATTAAACAGATAAAAATATCTATTTAATTAATAGTAAAAAGGGGGTGAAATTAAGATATTAAATAAATATTTAATTATTCATTTATAGGAGAGAAGAATAATGAATCAAATAATTACAAATAAAAATATTTATTTATATAATAGGGGAAGAGACTAAGGAAATTAATTAAATAAAGAACAAAATTATTCAATTAATAGAGGAATAATGATAAATAAATAAATAAATTATTTAATCAAGTGAACATATTTTTAGGTGTTTGCATTTCACCCTTCTTTGAGACAATGCAATTTATCATGTTATTTCAAAGAAGAATAGTCAAGATGGTACATGCCTTGGTGTAAGAGGTTATACCCCGTGGAGAGATTGGATGTGAATTTTTGAAAAAGCATGAGTAATCTCTTGATAGGAGAAATGAGATAATTAACACGTTTAGGTTTAGAAAAAGGGGCATGAGAAAGGTGTCACAAGACGAGGGGAAACAACGGCCACATCAGGTGGGTTATGGTTGCAATGCCTATATAAGGAAGGATGGAGTGGATTAGAAGGCATTTGCACAGTACGCTTCTGAGAGCACCTAGGAGTAGAGAAAAAAGAAAAGAGCAAAGATGATAGACACTCTAGCTCCAAATCATCACTTTGAGTGTGTCTGACAAATTGATCAGTGAAAGGAGTGCGATGAGTTGGTATGTATCTATCCCTTACGTCCCTAGTCATATGTGCATCATAAATAGGGTAGGAAAGGTCAATTTAGAAAATGCATAGAAGTAGGATATGATTCGCACAATTATTTGTAGAATTGACAAAATTGTTCTAATTTTACACAATTGTTAGGTATTGTTGTGAAATTGATGCAATAATACGCAATTACAAGGTAAATCTACACAATTTTATAACTGCACAAATGTTCAGAAACAACATCAAAGTTATGTCTTCCTGCACAACTACTAAAGCAACGTAATTAAAGAGAAACTAAATAGTTGGTCAGTAGAGCTACACAATTGATGAAACTACACAAATGTTAGAGGAATCTACGTAATTGATGAAATTGTGTATGTGACTAGGATTAATAGGTTGACTAGTTCATAAATAGGTTAATAATTTAAAAGTTGATAGATTGATTATTTGGTTGGAGGTTGATTTTGCATTAGGATGTCTCAAGGGACCACAAGATAGTGACATGTGGTGTTAATGCTTGAGATTTGGGCTAACCTTGGATTGCTAACAAATTTAGTAGAGAGATAGAATAGTTATCACATCTCAATCCACTTACCAAAAAGTGTCATGTTTGTGAATCTAGAGGATGTATGGAGGATCCTACAAATTTCCATATAGAGAGAGCAGGCAGTGCACGAAATGGTAGGGATTGTAGAGGCTATGTAGTGGGTGTTTGGAGATAAGGAGCCTGAATGTTTGAGGGGATGTCAGTTGGGTTTATATTTTCATGAATTATTCTCCATTACCATCGGCATTGGTACGGGTGATTGGGGACGGACTTGCCCTAACAAGAGATCACATGGATTGTCTATAGGTTGTGGACATACTTTAGAGCAAATGGTTGTGGATGAGACTTTCTTTGCATGAGGCCTTTGTTTATTGGCCTACTTGTACAATGATCTACACAAGTTTGTCTATTTGGAAGGTGCAAGCTTGGCATGATGGGTCACACTAATGCACATATAGGCATGGTAACACATGGCATAGAGACAACTGACATGTATAAGATTTTATAGCATGGGATAGTGGTATGTACATTTACATTCAAGTATCATGACCCAGTCCAAGCTTGACAAGCTAGACTATTGACATAAGGTCTTAAACGATGTGGGTGTTGGGATTTGGCAATCATATTTGGGTTGTGAGGATTGGGAGAACAATGATTTAGAGATGCATTGTATCTTTTAAACGAGGTGGTTGATCGGGAAGACCCCATACATTATTGAGCACAACCTACCGGGTAGGGTTCTGTTGGTAAACAAATTTTTCACTGCGAGTGCTTCTTCAAAACTTACCATGTTTTCCCTATGAGCAGTGACAACCATGCCAACAGTTGGAGAGATCACAACTGGATCACGATCTAATCAAAATCTTCCTTTGCATTTGAGAGGGGCAACTCCCTCATATGATAGGGGTATTTGTATTTTCTAAGTACTTTTCACCTGAAAGTACAAAAAGGAGACAAAACAAAACTAAAGGAAATAGACGATAGAAACCCCAATAGTAGACATACGAATACCAAATGAGAATCCTAAATGACAAAAAATTACAAAGGGGTTTTAAATGCAAGATAAGTTGGATATGTGAAATCGATGAAAGAAAGGAAACATGTTTCAACATACAAGGAAACCGGTAACCTAAACATTTTCTAACCAAGATACTAGGGTGCGACATGCTTCATATTTTACATATATATCCAATGTACTTAAAGGGATCGTCATTTTAACATAAGAGAAATCGATAATCATAACTAGAAGATACATTTAAGACATACGAATCAAATGCATTCTTGGTTATTCTTTTGAAAATATACAAGTTCAAAATCCTTCAAGTATGAAGTATGAACATAAAAGTTCTTTATAGGTTTCTCCACACAATTTGGCAGAGTTTCTCCCCTTTTGCAAAAATTCCCCCCCTTTTTACATTACATAAGCCTTCTATTTATAGACTCGCCCTAATAACTAACTTGTAACTACCTTTCCAGGCTAGTAACTAATCAAGTTAGAGTGTAGAAGTCATACATATGTTTACAACTAATTCTAACTTTTTATAAAATAAAAGTCAAAATCCTAACTTTAATAACAACTAGAGCCCAAAAGCTAACTTTAAATACAATAAGTTATAAAAGTCACTTTTACAAATGGACAACTTGAATCATGTAATTTTCAAGTTAGAATTGTGTTGAAGTATTTATCCATCTTCATCTGCATCATTTATCCCTGGAACCATCACACCATCAACTCTTCATTTACATTACATGTAATCTTCAAGTTGTGATTTTATTGAACAAGACACTGAGTCATCTCGTGATTTGGTGGATATCTTGGTCTACAGCCATTCATCCAGAACATTCCTTCAAAGAAACACCCAACTGAATTAATCGAATACTTCCTAAAGCCGATTCTTCAAATCAATTTTCTTGCATAATCTTACATTCATTGCATTCCATGAGATTTCACTTCTTCGAGGCTTTCTGTCAATCAATGAGTTGTCAATTGTTCCACTCTTTGTGTGCATGTCTATGTACGCGGCTACAAATACAATATTTGATAGAGGTTCATATATGCCTCAGTCGATGTCCATAACCTGTTCCAAAGCGCCCGTTTTGGTGAAGTTTGTGAGGAGAATACTTATGGTGGGAGTGGATTATAGCGCTAAACCTCTGCTTTGTATGCTTGAAAGTTTCTAAAGACTTTTCAAAACAAATATGCTTTATGTGTATGTCGTTGTAATTCATGTCGCCACCTGCAATCTTACTTGCCCATGAGAAAACATTTCTTTGGGGTGTTTTAAAATAGTCTGTGTGCCAAGTTGATGTTCAACATTTTGCAATGTAAGTCTATTAAATTTTGTATTAAAGTCCAACTTCTGACCGTATTCCTCTAGTATCCATTATGGTATCACTTTGACTCACAAATTCCTTTTTTTTTTATAGTAGGGAGAATGCTGGCAATATCCTTCATGAATCAGAATCATACCTGCAAATTGCATTTTTATTGAGATTGTTTTGTTTAGCTCCATCAACAATTTCCACCCACACTCACTCAATGACTTTTGTTTAGCACATTTTATCCAACAATCCACATTCTTGTTAATATCTTTATACTATGCAATGACTATAGACTTGCACTTGTAGTTACAATGTTTAACAAAAACCCATGTTTTTATTATTCTCCAATGGGTGTCGATGCTTATTCCAACCTCCCACCCTTGCTTGCATATTTTAATTTTCGCCTTTTCCAAAAGGCAATATGTCAAATAGGGGGTGTGCCTTGGCCCTATTTCATATGCGACATGTATGCCTATCAACAATTTATGTGTTGAGTCGTGCACCATTGAACATTTCCAACTTTACAATCTGACAAAAATGATTTGTTTAGTTTTCCTTGACTATGTTTCTATAGTCTTCTCAATAGATTTTGTTTCCTTTCTTTCATCGATTTCACATATCCAACTTATCTCGCATTTAAAACACCTTTGTAATTTTTTGTCATTTAGGAATCTCATTTGGTACTCGTATGTCTACTATTGGGGTTTCTATCATCTATTTCCTTTAGTTTTGTTTTGTCTGCTTTTTGTACTTTCAGGTGAAAAGTACTCAGAAAATACAAATACCCTTATCATACGAGGGAGCTTCCCCTCTCAAACGCAGAGTAAGATTGCAATTAGATCGTGATCTAGTTGCGATCTCTCCAACTGTTGGCATGGTTCTCACTACTCATAGGGCAAACAGGGTGAGTTTTGAAGAAGCACTCGCAGTGACAAATCTGTTTACCAACATTTTCTATGATAGTTTGAGAAGACACAAGGATACTCTAGGGATTAGGATAGTTTTCTTAATACTTTGAGGGAGAGGAAAGCATGGTAACCATCATTTTCATATGAGGTCGCAGTGGTAGAGTTTAGTTAGGTTTAGCTCCACAACCCTAGGATTTGAGGAGGGATGTAATAAACATAGGAATGATAGCCAAGTTTGAGGCTTGATCACAATACATATATTCCCATGACTAATAGGACTTGAGATAAGATACCAAGGTTGGATGAAGATGACAATGGTGCACCAACCACTTAGAAGGAGGCAATACTCTA
>MU222884.1:0-15084 GCA_018584345.1 Thuja plicata
AGACCACAGGAGCTGGGATTACTCGCTAAATTACTGATAATAAGGATTCTTGATGCATAAGAGGCCACTGATGTAGTATCAGTTTTAGTGAGAAGTGTAGAGGGTCATGCCACCCAAGTTTACTTTGAGACCATTTCTATACCATTTCCCAAGTCATTTTAATCGAGTACAAGATAGAATTCTATCTTGAATTGCCAACTAGAGGAAAAGCCCAAATTTTGGCAAAATTGCATTATGCCAGGAAAACTTTAGGATGTAATTTGAAGCATTAGGATCAGCAATCAAAGTTTGATAACCTTCTTTTACTGTATATTTTCCAAATTTTCTTTTGGTCCATATCAATCAATCTCTTTCACCATTGATGGATATGAACCGTTATTTCAGAATCCCTGCAAGCTCCACTTTCTCTGTATGTGGAATGGATAAATTAGAGAAGTCCTTCTATTTAATGATCCCCTCTGAGATGTATAAATAATCCTCAACTCTCTCCCCCTAAAATTTCTATAAAATGGCTCTAGCCCTTTGAATATTTGGTAAAGTTGATAGTTGAGGTAAGCCATTCCAAGAGTCTAGCCAGAACAAGGCCTGATTTCTTGAGTTGGTTTGCCAGGAAATATTAGGGAGGATGATGTCTCTACTTTTAACAATAAAATTCCACATGACTGATCCTGTAGGGGGGTTAGTCATTCTGTAGATTATTGTTAGATCATTCAAGTCAAGATAGTTTACTCTTATGACCTTATCCCAAATACTATTTGGGCATTCATATATTTTCCATGACATCTTTGCACCTAGGTTGAGATATCTCTCTTGAATTCTATGGAAGCCTAAACCTCCATTCTCTTTAGGTTTGTAGAAGTTATTCCAAGAAACTAGAGGGACCTTTGATTTTTCATCCATATTTCCCTTCCATATGAAGTCCCTCAAACATTTCAAAATGTTTTTTATCAACCCCAAGGGAGAAAGGATAATTGACATGATATAGTCAGGGATTGAGATTAACATAGATTTAGATAAAAAGATTCTCCCTACCAATGATAACCACCTCCATTTCCAAGATGCAAGCCTTTCTTTGATACTTGACATGATTCCATCCCAGAATGCCAATTTAGCCTTACCTTGGAAGAATGGTATACCAAGGTACTTGCACGGTGTTTGTGCTAGAGAAAATCCTAGAATCATTTGAATAACTCAGCTTGCTTCAGGATTTATGTTAAAAAGAAAGATCTTTGACTTCACCTCATTTAATTTCTATCTTGAGGCCTCACAATAGAGTGTCAGGGTTTCCTTAATAACATTTTCTTCCTTGAAACAAGCTTTAACAAATAATAGGGAATAATCTGCAAAGCAAGTATGAGAGATTTCTAAGTGAGATTTTCTGATGTTGATGCCTTCCCACTGGCCAAAATTTTTTTTGATGGAGATGAATCGACTAAGCCCTTCGGCCAGGATTATGAAGAGAAAAGGAGAAAGGGAATCTCCCTGTCTAACCCCTTGAGATGAGGAGAAATAGCCACATGGGGTACCGTTTATCATGACTAAAAATTTAGCTCCCGTTATGAAAGATATAATCCATTTGATCCATCTTTTGTCAAAACCCATTTTATCCATAACTAAATTCAGGAATTTCCAATTGACCATGTCATATGCTTTAGTCATATCTAATTTGAGGATCATTTCTAGAAGGAATTCTTCTCTAATGGAATGGATCACTTCATGTTCTATAAGGGTGCCTTCCACTGTGTCTTTTCTGGGAACAAAACCACTTTGTTGTTTAGTAATGATTTTGGGAATCAATTTACCCAGCTGAGAGGCCAATGTTTTTGAAAATATTTTGTAACTAGTATTACAAAGGGAGATTGGTCTAAAATCTAAAAAGGAAGATGGGTGCTGACACTTGGGGATAAGAGTGATGGCTATGTTGTTAAACTTCTTGAACATGCATGTGTGTTTTCTTGACTCCTCAGCTAGCTTGAGAATATTCATGCCCATGAAAGCCCATCATTTCTAAAAAAAATAAAGGGGTCAAACCATCTGGTCCTTGAGCCTTATCTGCATTCATAGAAAAATTGAAGATCTTGTTTCTTTCAATGAAAATGGAGCTAGAAATGTGCTATTATCCAGGTCTGAAATGATGGTTAGGATGAATTTGATGATGTGAGGGGCTTGATTGGGATATGCATCTTCCTATGCGGAAAGGAGATCTAAGAAAAATCTAATAGATTCCATTTGGATATCCTCTTCTTTATTGATAGTCAGTCCATTTCCATCTTTAATTTGGAAAATTTAGTTTCTTTATCTTGTAACTTTTGCTGACATGTGGAAGAAAGGTATTTCTGTCGTCCTCCCTAAGCCACAATTTTGTCAATCTATGGCTCCAGAATATTTCCTCCCTAAGAAGCACTTCATCTGGTTTTAAAGTGGACAATTTCTTATCCTCATAAACTTGAGGGGTTATTTCATTTAGTAAGATGGACACATTTATGCTTTCTACCTTCCGTTGTAGCTCAGCTTTCTACTTAAAGATATTGCCAAAAGAAGTTTTGTTCCATTGCTTAGTTTTCATTTTCATAAAGGCCAATTTTTTTGCCAGTTTGAGCATGGATGAACCCGCCACAAAAGGGGATTGGTGCCACCAATTTGGCAATAATGTAATAAAATTTGGACCTGTAAATCACATTTTCACAATTTTGAAGTATGGTCGATGTTTATGATTTGAAGTGGCCATTTGAATTTCCACGGTTACTACAAAATGATCTAACCCTATTAAAGAAAGGATGGAGGAATGACATACCACATGCTCAACTAGAAAAATTAAATTCACCATAAACCTGTTAAGTCTCGCTCCAACAAAATGAAGGCATTTCCACTTTTTGGACCATGTTATTCGCCCGTTGGTAGGGACACAATCTAATAACTGATTACTATCAATAAAATCCTAGTAGTCATATGTAACTTTAGGAGATGGATTATCTCCCCACATTTTGTCCAGTTGTCCTAAGGTGGCATTGAAACCCCCCTAGGATAACTTTGTTTCCTTAGAGCCCTACCAAGAGCTATGAGAGAGAAGCCCAAAGCCTCTACTTCCCAACCAGTGAAGTAGGGCCATATAAATTTATTAGGATAAAGGAGAGAGAAAAGATAGTGACCTACACTGCCATCCAGTTAGTATTTTTTGACAAGAGAGAGACTTGGAATTTGTGTCTATTCCAAAGAATAGTAAAACCCCCTTAAGCACCAAGTGTGGAGGAGAGAAAAAATTCCCAATATTGCCAAGCTGCGAGGAGTTGAGTCCCTGCTTCTTTTGAGATGTTAGTCTCTTATAGTAGCATCATATCTTCTCCCTCCACCCGAATCTGATCTTTAATGAGGTGAGCTTTGTTAGAGGCATTTAATCCTCTGACATTCTATGACAAGATCATCATACTTCTTTCAGAGAGAAGATCGCCCTCCTACTTCCAAAAATTAGTTTTGAGATCAACGTTGAGGCCTCTTCCTTGCATTTTATGGGGGTCCTCTAAAAGGTTATATTTAGCTATGTGCATGTATAAATCTCCTACTTAATATTTGTCACCTTTGAGGGTCATCCCCTTTGCCTCTTAAAGGAAACAATCTTTGCAACCTTAGTCGTATCTAATGTTGTTTGGAAGATTGAGCATGTGACTTCCTTTTTTGGTAAGGCACCCTCTACTGTCATTCCTTCCTCCTACACTAGGTGGACCTAATCTCCTACTTCCAAAATTTCTTGACACTAAATTGATCCATCGGTTACCTCATCAAGTTTTTCTGTTGTTACATTTAGTATTAAGGAATCTAGCATTAGGTCGATGTCCATGTTGGCAAGTTTACGATCCTGGTTGACACTGATCCACTGCCATACCTTTGGCCCAAGCACTAAAGACCAATTTTTCAGCTTGTCCCCTGTGAGAGGAAAGGTTTGTAATAAAACCATTTCCTTATCTTTGAGTTTTGGGTTAACCATGGTCGAAACCTTTTTACTCCCAACCTCAACTGGATGAGTTAACTGAGGCTATTGGGGTAGATCCCCAATGTCTACCAGAATAGTTCTAACCTCTTCTATAGATTCATTAGGTGGTTTAGTTACCAGATCTTGTCTCATATCCTCGACCATTATCTCCTTATATTTATCATAGGTCTTCTTCTTTGCTTGTGATGTCTAATCTAAACTTGTCAATTTTGTGAAAGAGAAGGTAGTATGAATGTTTGTATTCAAACCTGAAATTTGGGTAGTCGACCAACTCTATTGTGACACTTTGTGTAACTAAAGGAACTGATAGAGAAAACCAAAGACATTACCTATAAACATACAATATTGAGAGGAAGGATGCGATCTTATGGAGGGTTTCATTGATAAAGACAGAGCTAATTCGAGGCCCTGATGAAAATCCTGATCATTGGTCTAGGTTTTCCCTTAAATTGAGCATAGAGAAGGATTTGATATATGATCCATACACACTTCAACCTCTGAAACCATATCCCCCTGACACTATGAATTAAAATTCCCTAACTTGTCTTGGCACTTGTGGATAATCTTCTCCTCTTGAATCACTAAAATTTGAGTCCATAAATCCCATTTAGATTTGATCTGAAGATCCTTAGGAAACTCAATTGATTTTTCAAATAGTATACAAACCATGACCTCCATATGTGTGAATTTGTATGGTAAGAGGTCATGTCTAATAAATATGCCTACTCTGTTGGCCAAAACTTCAATAATACCTGGATCCCTGTATTCCAGTGGAAGTAAGGGTAATGAAATCCAATGGGGAAAAAATGGCATGCATGCGGATCTAGGTTAAAATTAGGTGTCCAGAGAAAAGTGAAAAGGCCAGAGCCCAAACAGAACCACCCTCTATCCTTGTGCACAAAATCTCTATCTATTTTGGAATTAAATAAAGCAATGAAATTTTTTGATTCCAGATCAAGCATAAAGATATTTATCAAACCCTTCCCCACTTTATAAGCCCAAGACTTAATATCCAAAATTGAGATAAGAGGGTTTTCACACTTACTAGTCAAAACTATGTGGAAAAGAATATCAATCTGGTGTTGAAGCACATGTTCAGGGAGAATAATGGAGGTTGTCTCCTTCCTCTCTTTTATCCGAATAATTTGTGTGTTGGCCTGTTTCCTCTTCCACATTTGAGTAGGTCTACCCAATTTTGGATTGAAGGGCCTCTAAGTGATGCAAAAGGGAGCTCCAATACTTTTAGATTTGGAGAGCTAGGGGTGCCTTCGTAGAGGTCAAAGATTGGCTATTTAACCCTCTTCTAATTTAAACTCACATTGTCCTTCATCCTCTGAGCCAACTGAGGTTTTCCATTTTCCCGCACAAATTTTTCTTGAATTTTCTCCTTTTTAATATCATTATTTTGTGATGGCCGAGAGGGTAAAAGAGTTTTTGAAGCCACTTTAGAGTATATTTCTCCAATTTTGTATGACACAATCCCCTGGAAGACCCCATTGTCCATATTTTCCAAGAAAATCCCATTCTTTCCTTTCCCCGCTAAGACACTATGATGGGATTTGCCTCCATCTGGAAGAATCCTTTCTCAAATGGATCCATTTTGAACCCTTTTGCCTTGGGGTCTTTTTTTTTACATGAAAGCATGGGTTGACAAAATGGGTTTAGCAGGTTGAACTACTACCTCACCCCAAAAAATGTGCATGGAGTAATTCTGACTGTCAACCTCTGCCTTGGTATTTCTTGGGAGGGGAGTAAATTTGTTAGCAAATCCATAAGTTGAAAACCATGGATATGTTTCTTCTCTTTTTCTCTGAAACCCTTTGAACAATAGGTCGATGATGAAAAATATCTGCAAAAGCCTTACCTACTGCATTTTCATTCTCGTATACGAATGGTTTACCACTGGGCATGCGTAGACCCGACTGTATTTTCCCTTGTTTCTTCTGGCCCTATCTGTCGTACTATTGTATCTGTCATTCTCTGTGACCTTCGCCCCTCTACCATCGCCGCTCGAGTTCAATGATTTTACATGTATAAATTATTTAGATTACATAATTGTATTTTAAAATGGTTCAATAGTTTTAATATATATGTTATGTGCATGTTTTCATGTGTATACTTTTATGTATGACCTCCCCTTAAGACATCCCCTTAATATATCCCTTTTTTAAATTACTTTAAATTACTTTAATGATATTGTCTAGATTACTTAATTGTATTTTAATGGTTCATTGGGTTTAATATATAGCTTTTATGTATGTTTTTATAGCTTTTATGTATATTGTTACATGTACATTATGTATGTTGTTATAGATTTTATGTATGTTGTTACATGTACATGTTCTTCAAGATGTATATGTTAGGATTAATGGGAAGTATGTACTAAGAGGGGAGTAGTGAATCAGTACCTCTAAAACTTTTATATCACTTTTATCAATTAACCTTTGTAATTAATTGTATATCCATTCAATCTGATTTATACTATCTTGATGTGAGTTATATCAATTCATAGCATTACCATAAATGTGAACATTCATAGAAACATTAACAAAAGAAAATTGACACATAACACAAGATATGATATCGCATAAAACTTCTATGAGGAAGTAAAAACTTTGGTGGGGATGGCACCCACAAAATCTTCACTATCTGCAGATTCGAAGGGGTCGATTAAGGCTTAAAATTTAATCACTTCTTATGATCTAACCTATCAGGAGTATCAGTGGAGACCTGTTAAAGTCTACTATGTTAAGAGCTTTAGAAACATTGTTGAGTGTGCACTTGGTTAAGAGATTTGATGTTGGATAGTTAAATCCACCTTCCTTGAAAGGATTTTTATAGTTTTCTCTACTTGTTAGAATGATATAAAATTACAAATTGACCTGGTAAATGCAATCTCCTATTATTGATACAGATCCAATTTAGTTCACATAAAAATATTATCACCTTAACTATGATTGAATAATACCTCTGATTCTCGGTATGCTATGTTCTTGGTTCTTGATAACCAAATTCATCTTTTGTCGTCCCTATTCTTGAAACTCTCAATCTGATCCATAGATATTCTCATTATGTTCTCCTCTCTCTTCACATTATCTATTTATCCATCATAATGAATGATTGCATCATCTATTTATAGATGGATTGACTTCATCGACTTATGATAAAAACAATGTTAACTCTAAGATCAGGTTTACAACTTATACCTAGATCTCCTAGTCTATGTGTTCTAAATCAGTTAGACTGATTAATGAAATTACATTCAATTATCTTATCCCTAAAGAAATGGATTTAAAACAATTAAATATCCTATAAATAGAATACACATACTTTATCTGACGTGGAAGTCAGATCCACTTTTTGCTGGCTGCAACTGACTTTCAGTTTTGTCTGTCGGTCATGCTTGACTATCCTTCAGTTTTGTTATGTTGGTTGCACTGTATCTGTCTTGTCACTCTGCACTATAACTTGCATATTGGGTTCCTCTGTCGGGTTCCACTTTACCTTTGTCTTTTCAATTTTGGTTTACACACTAACTTGTGTCATCGGTTTTCTTTACATTTAGTCATCTTCGGTGATCTCTTAGTATTTGATCTTTGATTTTCTCATTTCCTATCTTTCAGTGTAAGCTTACCAAAAGTGTATTTTTCATAATAATGGAAAATTAATGTCATCAATCTCCCCCTTTGACATTAGTATCAAAAAATGATATGTGCAAAATACTAACAAAGTGTTAAGTATATACAACATATATAATCCTTAGTCATTTAATGACTCTGCCTATGTATATGTTGGTATATCTGTACATATGATGTCTCTCCTTATACATATCATATACATATACATATTTTCCATTTTCCCATATGAATAAATGAATGAATGTACATATCATCATTTTCCCTTTTTGTATTTTGTACTTCTTCATTTTCCCACTTTTTTGATATTAAGGGAAAAGGTCTTTACCTTTAGAGCTTATCAAAAATATGGGAATGTGAAGACTTCATGTCTTCTATCATCTTCTCCCATTTCTCTTTGAGGTTCTCTAGATCCATGTGCTCGAGTGTGATCTTTGAATGCATATCATAGATGTTGTCTTCCACAGACATCTCGGGAATTGTAATCAGTTGCCTTGCAGAACTGATGTGTTGTTGGATCGATGTAAGATTTGGCAGAAGTTGAGCTTGGAGCTCAATTAATTCTTCCCTAAAATTTTTATCTTCCTCCCATATCTCTTGTCTTAACCTTTTAATCTCTATGATATTCTCATAATGTAGCTTGACTACATTGTCTCCATCAGTGGTTAAGGTCTGTGCACTATTTTCTAGATTGGTATCCAGCTTTGCAATGTTGTCACTATTCTACTTAGTGAACTTGTCAATTGTGCTTAACTTTTGAATTAAGGTTATAGCTTCAAATATGATTGGATCCAACTCAGATATGAATTCTGATAGCTTTACCTTCTTTACTGCCACTTCTTGGCTGATTTTCTCTATGATCTTCTATTGGTACTTCATCTCGGCTCTCTCCTCAATTGCCTTCTCAACATCAATTTTATGAGTTGTGATTGCATCAGTGACGGTAGCTAGTTGATCAAGTATCGGCTTTTCTTTGATCAATATCAACATCGAGTACTATTTGATGTAGTATGTCCCATGTTGTCTCCAGTACCATGGAGTCCCTGTGCTATTTCTTTATCTTTTCTTGCAATGCCTTCCTCTGGCATATCTCTCCATATTTTTTTAATGCTTCAATGTCAAGTTTAGAGGGGTCAAACTTTGTTATTTCTATGATTTCATCCAATTTAATTTCTAACTTCTTCTTTGTCTTTTTATTCTTCTTCTATGACTCAGTAGAATGTAACACCATTGCCAATTTCTCAGCCTTTTCTGTTGTACTTGATGAAGTGACCTGTTGCGCTTCTTTCTACTTCTTAGCATCAGTTTCAGCTCATTAAGTATCTGCAAATGTCTCCACATTTACCTTTACATCATTGGTAGCACTCTTGTCAGTTTCCTTAGGAGTACCATCATTTTGTTTGTCTCATTCATTGGTGTCCTTTGCTTCATCGATATTGGTTTCTACATTCTTGTCTTGAGTCTCTGTATATTTTTCATTATCTCCTCCAATAACCTTATAAGTGTTAGTTACATCTTGAGTATCTCTGATGTCTTTCTGACCATTAGTATTATCCTTGTTTTCTTCTTCTCCTACATCTTTTGGAGTATCTTTCTCAGGTGATTTTCTTGATTCTTGCATGATATTGATAGCTTGTATCAATATAGGCATGTTGCTTGGAATATTCACCTCTGCATTATCAATTTTTGTGTCCTACTCATTGGTTTTGTCCTTTTCAGCAGTGACATCTTCATCCTTATTCACTTCCTCTGCGGGGTCATCGGTAATGTCTATAACATTAGTGTCCACAATGTTGTCATTTGTAGTGTCATCCTATGTTTCATCTACAACATCTATAGTTTTGTTTCCTATGTTATCATCTTCTTCTTTATCTAAATCAATGAAAGTGTCATCATGAGTTGCCTTGTCAACATCTTGTTGTTGAAGGTCTTTGTCAGGGCTATCTTGCTAAATAGGTCTATTCATTATCTTGCCCCATTTCTTATGAATTTCCTTTTCAAGCTCTATAAGCTTTCCTTCTAGGAGTTTTTATGCTCTCAGCTTTGGTGAGAACTCCTTTTTGTACTTTTGCATCATTTCATCTATTTCAACCTTCTTAGATTCTAGTGGCATGAGGGAAACAAGTACTCTTTCTCTAATTTCTTTCTCATTCTTCAAAGCAAATGTCCACCTGGAGTAAAGTCTATCCAATACTTCTCTTGGAACATATTTACCTTCAAATTGTATTGGTACATATTTTAAGTTGTACATTTTAGCACCGATGGCATCCTCAATCTTATTTTGATCTTCTTAATTTAGTTTCAGCCATTTTCTAATGCTTGGATCTATAATAGATCCATAATTTGAGATATAAACACAAATGTCATCAATAGTTTCAGTTTCTTTTACCTTTGACACTTTCATCTTCAATAGCTTCATCCTGCTCGGTGTGCTCTATATCCTCTCGGGTCCTGATGAATTTTCTTCACTTTTTGTTTTTACCTCTCTTTGGTGCGGGGGCTTTCCTCTTGTAAGTCCTTACCTTACCTTTCTTTAAAGGTGAAGGAGTGGATTCTTTTTATGTTTGGCTTCTTTTCTGAGAAGCAGTTGTTGTCCTTGGTTTCTTGGATGGTAGAGGAGGTGGCAAATCTGACTCTCTTTCCTCGGAGTCATTCTTTTCTTCATCTTTACCGACAGATACATGTTCTTCGGTTTCCTCTTCTTGTTCAACTTCTCCATCTTGCTCAATTTCTTCTTCAGTTGTTGATAGAATATTCTTGAGATTCTTCACCATCTTGTCCTTCTTATTGACTATCCTTTTTGCAACTAGGCCTAATTTAATTCTTGTCTTGGCCTCTTCAATATATGTGCCAAACCTGGGTTGTTTCTTATCTACTGGTTCATTGATCAAGGCATCAATTTCCTTAGTAGCCAGATCAATGTTGATCTCATACTTTAATGGTTCCAACCATGCTATCCTTGGTACAGTTGGTTTGATATATGTATTGTCAGTATCAATCATGAAGCATATCTCATCCTTATATTGTTCAATGAGTTGCTCAGGGATTCTCACCCTCTTCTACATTCAGTTTTTTAATACATCAAAGTATTCATCCATGAGTGTCTTGAAGTTATCACCCAGTGTAGAAATGTGCTCATTGATTTGCATGGTTACCGAAGGGAATGTTTCTTGAAAATAAAATAAGATACACATTATTAATGATCCAAACTTACAAGTGTTTGACTTGGCATTCCTGATGGTCTTTAAGTTGTCCTTTAACTATTTCAGGAGTAGCTCAGATAATTCTAATTGTGTCCCCTTCTTTAGAATTTTGAATGTTATGTCCACTGCACCTGATGCTATGTTGTTTAATCTTCTTGCCTCGAAGAATTTATAGCCCAAAACACATGCACCAAACTTGATTTCATCACCGGTTATTGTTGTGACTTTTAGTCCTCTGCCATCCGATTTGGCTCCAATCATTTTCTCAGCTTCAGCCTTCGGTGGATGCTTTAGTGCCTTAAATTTATCAATTATGGGGTAACCCGTGACCACATGGATGACAGCTCAAGTTATTTCCTTTGGTTCATCCAACCATAACCTATTTTTACGCATTCTTATCAGCACTAACCAAATCCAATCGGTTTTGAAGACCTTTGGAAACATTAGGGTATTGGTGAGCTGCTTCACTTCAATGTGTTTGTGTTCTTCCTTAAGTATTCCATCATCATTACAAAGCTTCTTGTAAGCTTCTTCTACCTCTGATGTTCCTATCTCTACTATCTTGCAATGTATGAAGGATTGCACATCTTCTACTAGTAAAACCCTAGTTGGAATGCATGAAAATACACCAGCGTCATCGGGTTGTGAGTCAACCTCTGGATTGATCTCATAGTTGGGTTACTCACATGTAGTGTTCTTGATGAGATTGAACTCATCTTTCTTTGCATTCTTGAATTTCATGGTTTGTGAATTCGATGCCATTTTTAGAAATTTAGGGCTTCTGTGTATTGCGTAAAAAATAGAGTTGTCAGTTCTTTGTAACTTATTGTTTACTTCTTGCAAAGATCCCTAAACATCTTAGGAGTATTTGTTGTCGAGTCATGGTCACTATGTGGCTTGGTTTCTTTCTTCTTGAAAATCACCTTTGGTCACTCTGCTCTGGGTGTCATGAACAAATGAGTTGTTCTGATGCCCTATTTATAGTTGTTTCCCTAAAATGCATGCCATAAATGCTTACCAACTCCTCGGTGTATGAAGACCAAGTTTGTCGGTGAAGACTTTACTTCCTTCAGTGACACTTAAAATTTTTTAGAGAAGTTATTGTTCACTTTTCTTTTACTAATAGGTTTCAGTATTATTGACAACTTTTTTCATTTGAGTGTATACCAACGCGTTTTGGTATATATGCCCGAAAGCATAGTTATCACAAATTTTAACAAGTAATACTATGATGCATCTTTATTATGCTAATTTGGCATTATATCAACATATTATGGAACTCACGTAAAGTAATAATATGGGTAATGCAGTTCCATACTTACTTGTTCTTCTTAGGTGGGGGTTGTGATGTCACTAGATCCGTAGGATGGGGTGTCACCATTTGCATTGCTCATTCTAGATTCATCATTTCTTGAAGTTTTTCTCCACATTTTGTCTCTAGCCCTCCAGATATCTTTAATGGTGTTTCCATTGAGATATGTGCTTGTCTTTGTCATTCAATCTCTGCAGTCTTTCCTGAGATGACCAACTTTATGACAGTGTAAGCATGCCATTCCAGGGTTACTCCAGCCTCTAGACTTTCTAGTCCATTGTCTTATATAGTTTGTAGCAATGTGACCATATCTTCCACATGCTATATAGTTTGTCCAAGTATTGTAGTCCCATACATACTGATTACCGACTCTCTTCAGTTGATAGGGAGTTTCTTAACCTTTAGGCTTCCATGCTTGCCTTTTCTTTTTCCAGCATTCAAGAGTTGTGTGCCCATTCATTTTTCATGTAGGACAGTATTTGTCCATGTAGGTTTCCTTCTTTGGTTGTTTCATCTTAGAATTACATTCATATGCTTTGTGTCCTTTGTTGTTACATTTATAACAGAAGCCTATGAATAAAGATGTAGATTTAGGAATACGTTTCATTTTTCCTCTGCATACATTTGATGTATGGCCTTGCTTTCCATAGTGATTGCATGAAATCTTTCTTGGTCTTGAACTTGTGTAAACATTCTTTGGATCAGCTTTATTTGATGATTCTCCATTCTCAGTAAAACCTAGACCAGTATTTTTGTTGACTCTTCATTGTCCATCAAGAAAATCATCCATTCTTTTATTGCTCTCTTTAGCCTTTTTGATAATTTCATTATGTTGTTGCTGAATTCTTATTTCATGTTTCAACTTTTCATTCTCATCCCTCAGTTCACTAATAGCTTCTATTCTTTCAACGAGTTCAACATTTATTCTGTTTGCTTGTTGACTCATAAGAATAATCTAATTTGTAATCTCATAGTGATGCTTTTTAAGTCTTTGTATTTTAGACTCCTTTTCTTGTAGCTTTTATGTGATCTTTCTTCTATCACCAATAGCTAGTGTTCTTTCTTTCTCAACTTTCCTAGTATTGTCGATAACATCAAACATCCTTACCATTTGTGTCTCTTGACCGATTTGCCGAGATTTAACTTGTCCATCCAGATGTAGATTGATTTCACTTAGGCTTGTGATGCTTTCTTCTAACGAATCTGATGCTTTGCTTGTAGTTGATCCTGAAGACTTAAAGAAATCTGGTATCTATTCCTCATGATAATCTATCTCATTACATCAAGATGCTATATTCTTTCTTTCATCCAGCAGTTGTCTCATGCTGATTCTAACTTCTTTATAATGTTCAAAGAACATCTAAATTTCAACCTTTTTATTCTCAATATTTTTATCAATTCTATACTTCTCCATTGTATGATCTTTTCTCTTAAGCCTTTAAGCTTTCCAAGAAAAGACTTAGCTATGATACCAATTTTTGGGATTAATGGGAAGTATGTACTAAGAGGGGAGGGGTGAATAAGTACCTCTAAAGAATTTATATCCCTTTTATCAATTAACATTTGTAATCAATTGTATATCTTTTCAATCTGATTTATACTATCTTGATGTGAGTTATATCAATTCATAACATTACCATACATGTGAACATTCATAGAAACATTCATGCAAGTAAATTGACACATAACACAAGATATGATATCGCAGAAAACTTCTGTGAGAAAATAAAAACTGCGGTGGGGATGGAGCCCACAAAATCTTCACTATCTACAGATAGGAAGGGGCTGGTTAAGGCTTACAATTTGATCACTTCTGATGATCTACCCTATTAGGAGTATCGGTGGAGACATGTTAAAGTCTACTCTGTTAAGAGCTTTAGCAACACTATTGAGTGTGCACTCGGTTAAG
Source organism: Thuja plicata (assembly GCA_018584345.1). Lineage (NCBI taxonomy): Eukaryota > Viridiplantae > Streptophyta > Pinopsida > Cupressales > Cupressaceae > Thuja > Thuja plicata. Next base: position 14,048 of record MU222884.1, read on the forward strand.
AGATTTGATGTTGGATAGTTAAATCCACCTTCCTTGAAAGGATTTTTACACTTTCCTCCACTTGTTAGAATGATAGAAAATTACAAATTGACCTGGTAAATGTAATCTCCTATTTCTGATACAGATCCTATTTAGTTCACATAAAAATATTATCACCGTAACTGTGATTGAGTAATACCTTTGATTCTCGGTATGCTCTATTCTTGGTTCTTGATAACCAAATTCATCTTTTATTGTCCCTATTCTTGAAACTCTCAATCTGATCCATAGATGTGCTCATTATGTTATCCTCTCTCTTCACATCATATATTTATCCATTGTAATGAATGATTACATCATCTATTTATAGATGGATTGACTACATCAAGTTATGGTAAAAACAATGTTAACTCTAAGATCAGGTTTACAACGTATACCTAGATCTCCTAGTCTATGTGTTTTAAATCAGTTAGAATAATTAAAGCACTTACATTCATGTATCTTATCCCTAAAGAAAAGGATTTAAAACAAGTAAATATCATATAAATAGAATACACATGCTTTATCTAATGTGGAAGTTAGATCTACTTTTTGTGGGCTGCAACTGACTTTCAGTTCTGTCTGTCGGTCATACTTGACTGTCCTTCAATTTTGTTCTATCAGTTGCACTGTATCTGTCTTTTCAATCTACACTGTAACTTGCATATCAGGTTCCTCTATTAGGTTCCACTTTACCTTTGTCTTTTCAATTTTGGTTTACACACTAAATTGTGTCATCGGTTTTCTTTACACTTAGTCATCTTCGATGATCTCTTAGTATTTGATCTTCAGTTTACTCATGTCCTGTCTTTTGGTGTAAGCTTACCAAAAGTGTAGTTTCCATAGTAATGGAAAATTAATGTCATCAGTATATGCTTTGATGTATGACCTCCCCTAAAAATATCCCCTTAAGATATCCCTTTTTTAAATTACTTTAAATTACTTAAATGACATTGTTTAGATTACTTACTTGTATTTCAATGGTCCAATGGTTTTAATATATAGCTTTTATGTATGTT
>MU222884.1:32640-51055 GCA_018584345.1 Thuja plicata
AATGGCCAAAGACAACTGCAGAAACCCTAGGCTCCACAACCATCAAACATCAACATCAACAACAACAAATCTGCCTGTTGAGAATGAAGCCCAAGATGCCTATTTATTCTTTTTTCTCCACTTTCTCTAGAAACTTCTAGAACCTTATTTTATTTTATTTATTAAGTGACTTTATAAAATATTTTATAATTCAAGTCACTTTACTAAATTAATTAAATATAAATTTACCTTTTAATATTTATTTATTTGATAACTTTATAAATAATTAACTTAATACCACTTATTTATTTAATTAAAATAATTAATTAGTCATCCTCATAAAATATTCATTATTTTGGACAACTTAATTAATTAAATTAATTAAATCAAATTACCTCCAAAATGGGGACATTACATTAAAACCCTTATTATGCTTATCATTAAGTGTATGTACAATAATTTTCCAAATTTCCTTTATGTGGAACACACATATGGTTGTCACAGCTTTTTTAATCTAAAAAATAATTTAAAAAGCTTTCAAGTCAAACCCGGAAAGGAAAAGTTGATTTTCCAAGCCTGCTATGAGCGAGCTTTGACTGAAAATGAGAGGGGATTTTACAACTTTAGAACTGAATATGATGCGGGCTAATTTTTAATCCAAGCAGCCTTTCTAAAAGTGCAACCGCAGATGCCTATGAGGGCATTTAAAAACCCCAGATATGTTAGTCAAGATGGACGAGAGACGTGCACTTTAGCACAGATTTGAATAGAACAAAAACACAACTCCCAAAAATGGACCTGCTATCCAATCAGAGGGTTCTAGCGGCCATCCTGTGAGCTTTTGAGCTTTTCACAACTCGCACACAATCTCGCAATAGGAACAAACCACGCTCATTGTTTTTGCAGTTGGCTGCGGGGACAGAGACATTGAAGGAGGTGCACGGATGAGCTTTTCCAACCACACACAATCCACGACCTTTTCCAATTTCAAAAAAAAATGTAGGGGAGGGTTTTTTTTCAACCCCGTGGCTCACACATAAGGAACCCTGCAGGTCGGAGGGCTGATATAGAAGGGTGGGCCATGCGGGATTTCAAGGAATTGTTAAAGAAGTTTGGCTTGGAGAATTCCAAAGTGGTATGTATTCCAATTGTTACCGGTTGTAATCTAACTAAAGCAGATGAATCACCAAAAGAAGATGAAATTAATTACAAATCAATGATTGATGGATTATTGTACTTGACTACAACTAAACTAGATATTATGTATGAAGCATGTCTCGCAATAAGATTTTGGCAACCACATTCTAGAAAAAACCGAAAGAAACACATGTTATGACAGTTAAAAGGATATTCATATATTTGGAAGGAATATAAGAGTTTGGTTTGTGGTATCCCAAAGATTCTAATTTTATACTGACAACATATACTGATGTAGATTGGGCATGATGTTTGGATAAGACAAGAAGTACTAGAGGTGGAGCTTACTTTCTTGGCTCCTGGTCAGTTTCTTGGTCAAGAAAGAATTAGGATTTTGTAACGTTATCAACTGTTGAATAAGAATGCATTGCAACATCCTCGTGTTATACTCAAGTATTATGGATGAATCATACTTTGGAGGATACAATAGTTACATTTGAAGAACCAATTTCATTCACGTGTGATAATACCAGTGGAATAAGCATGTCAAATAATCTAGAACAACATTGCAAAACAAAGCATATATCTATCAGGTGTCATTTTATTGGAGAGAAGGTGCTAGATGGTGACATAAAGCTTGAGTATTTTCCTTCAAAGGAGAAGAAAGAAGATATACTCACAAAACATTTGTGCAATGATACTTTGGAGTTTCTGAGGGTGAAGTTGGGCATTCTTCCCCTTCCTATCATTCACTAAAATGCACCGGTGAGTACATTGGTCCAACATGTTTCATGGTTTCTAGATCAATTCCTGGTGGCTTTCTCTCAAGGGGAGTAGTGTGAGTTTTTCAGGGGGAGTTTGGTTCTTTTTCATTGTTGTCAAAGGGGGAGAAAGTCATAGAAAGTTGGAAAAGTTGAGAACCTTGTTGTTGATTTTATTTAGAGTTATTTTCTTTATTATTGATGAATGTTTCAATCAATGAAAAAGGGGGTATTGTTAGAATGTGAAGTCAATCTTATTCATACTGTTGTCATCGATGTCAACATACCATATGTATTTTCATGTTCTAGTTGTATTGGTTGTTGTGTAACGATAGTCTTGAAGGTATCGGTTGGTGTACTGATAGGATGTGTTTCTTCATAGAAGTGTTCATGGAAATGTTTCTCTATATATGGTAGTTCTACATTATGTGCAACATTTTGTGGATTGACTATTTGGGTTGATTCTATCTGGAGTGTGTTCATTTATGTTTCAGTCTCAACCATTGTTATATAACATGTTCATCATGTTCATTGCAACCGATGGATTTGGAGATGGTGTTGCATGTTGGCATGTGCGAGGCAAGTTGTATTAGTTGAGGTGGTCCATATTTCATTCCTTACCACTACAAGAATGTCTTGGTGTGACCTATTTCAAATTGTATTTGGCCGACATGGTTGATGCAATCAAGTAGTATAAGAAGGGTGAGGATTCTTGTTGCTAAAGTGGCTTATGTTCTTCTTGTATGGGAAATGGTTGTGAAATTATTTAAGGAGATCTGCGTATTGTTGATCATGCGCATGGAAAATTATTGGTGGCAGTGATCTTAGTGGTGGATTCAAATTTTTTTCAAATATTTTGGCAATGAGCCTCTTTGTCTTGGAAATGAGCCTCTCTATATTGGCTGAGCCCTTTTTTCATATTTAAAGATAGTTAGCCCGATCGACAGTGTGCCTTACTCATAGTGACCACAGTGTGCCTTACTTGTAGTGATCTTAACCGATGTTTACATTTCATGAGAATTAGCTTCTCCATAGGTTATCCCAGTTTGGGTTTTCTATGTAAAATCTGTGTGCTCTATGTTGATGTTCCCGTGTTTACAAGTTTACATTTTCTGTGGATGTTTTATGTGCTTAGCTAATAAAGCAGAAGTTTTTATAGTTAATTTTTATTAGTTTACTGACATATCAAAATTTTTATAAGTTGTGATGGAATAACCAATTCACCCCCTCTCTCAATTATTCGGCATGTTCAACAACATTACACAATTCAACCATATTCACCAATAATATCGCTACAATAATAAATACATACAATCATACTATTGATAAGGGGATGGAAAGGAATTGAAGGCTTCCCCAATGGGTATTATGGTTGTCATTCTCTTTCATAATGACCATTGGCAAGAATATGAAGTATATTTTTGGGCTTCTAGAACCTTTCACAAGATAGAGCATTTGCCAAGATATCTACAATTTTATTTTTTGTACTACAGTACACAATTTTGATCAAGTTATTTTGAACCAATTATCTAATTTTAAGATGGGGTATCTTAATATGATTGGTTCTACTATGAAATACTAGAATATTTTTTCATTTCTATAGCTCACTCTTAAAGTCACAATACAACAAGATAGGCATATTTTGTATTTGGTGTAAGTCTTATAGTAGTATTATCAACTATACAAATTGGTAAGATGTTGATGTTTCAGCTTTTTACTTTGTCTTTGTTAGAGAAGGTGATATAATTGGTTGTTTCTTGGACTTCCAAGAGAATACTATAGAACCAAGGCTAAAAGTGTAACTAGAAGTGGACTTTTGATCATACATAGAACATACACAATATGAGTTAGTATAGGAAACCAATCTACATTCCTATATATGTTAAAATTTGAGACCATAACTTAGTGTTCCTTTAAAATATCTGAAAATCCTTTTAGTTGAGATCTAATGGGTTTCTTTAGGTTTTGACATGAATCTAGAGATCAAGATCACTTCATATATGATATTTTGATGATTAGTAGTTAAGTAGATCAAGATTCCAATAAGTTATCTATAGACAGTCAAGTTCACTAGATCTGACTCATCTAAATTAGAAAATTTAATTTTAAATTCAATGGGTGTTGTAACTAGTTTTCAACTCTTCATCTAAATTTTTTATAGTATATCTGTATATTTTCCAAGACATAAATATATGGATAGTGGTTACAAGGATCGTCTGGCTCGAAAACCTCAGGAATTTGAAGGTAATATTGAAAGGGGTAATGGAAGCAATGAGGAAATATGACATAAAGTTGTAACCCCAAAGAAGGAATAGAATTTTTTTGTCAAGAAATGAATCATGGCTCTCTTGAAGGAGAGAGAGGAATACATCTGATGGCTGATAGTAGTAGACTAGTTAGGGGTGAGAGATTACTTATATCTCCTCTAGATACATTAGATGTGGTTCCATAAACCTTATATAATCTATTTTTTCAAGAAAAAAGAGAGCTTTTTAAGCCACCTTTATCCCCTCTAGATACTCCAGAGGTGGTTCCATCAAATTTCTAGAATCTAGTTGGTCAAGAAGAGAGGGAAGATTTTAATCAAAAATATTTTTTTTGTTATTAACTAGAATGCTCTTAGAATGTCCCTAGAATCGAGAGTTTCTAAGCGTCTATCTATGGACAAGGATATCGAATAAATTAAAGAGAATATGAGTCAAGAAGAAATGGATATGGATGTTGAGATTTAATTTACTAAAGTGGACATAAATAAAGTCCTGATGCAAAAAGATCCTCGCAACAAGAGTGTCTACCAGAAATAGATCTAAGGTAGAATATAGGAATCACAAATGCCTCTACTAGGAAATCAACAAAATGACATAGAGAATAAGAATACTTGCAAATTATTACTGATGGGCTCCAAAGAACCATCCCATAGATATTTTTGAGTTGTACCCCTAGTAAAAATGAAAGCAATTTTGTGTAATATTAGAGAGATCAACATCTCTCATAAGCATGATATTTTATCTAATTTTGTAATGGAACACAAACCTAACCTTATGATGATTTATGAAACAAAGATATCAAAGAAAATAGTAAAAAAGATTAAGTTTTTCCATAATTGTGGAGTCCAAGGTAATAGATTAGATGGAGCTTTAGGAGGTACTATTACATTTTGGAACCAAAACTATATTTTGAGAATTCTAGTTTGGGAGGATGCTAATAATTTATAATATGCTCCAAATAATAAGGAAACAAGGAGAAAGTTTTGAAAAAATTTAGCCTCCTTTAGAATGAAATTTCCTAAATAAGAGGAGAAGTTTGGTGGATCTCAGATCCATTTAGATAGTAAACTAGATTTACTGGATTTTATAAATATCCAGGGGTTAAAGATTTGGATTTTAAGGGAGTTTAATTTACCTAGACAAATAGGAGATCTGGGAATGATCTTATTCAAGTAATACTAGATCATTCCCTTATCTCTAATGAATAGTTTTTCCATTATTTTTGTTCATTGGCTTCCCTCTCCAGGATTGGTTAAGATCACTATCTGATATGGTTTGTCGCAAATGCTATTTTCGAAAAGAGAAATTTCCCTTCTAGATTTGAAAGAATGTTTCTTACCCATCCTCAATATTTGAAAGGGTTATGGAATGTCAAAACATAATGTTCAATGATATGACTATGTTTGGGGTGACTTTAAGAATTTCAGAGAAGCGAAGGATAACATGAGGAGATAGAATAGAGAAACCTTTGGTAATATTTTGTCTTATAAAGATTCACTTCAATTCGAGATGAAGGATACCCAAGATAATTTGTAGAGAGATTGGTATATATCTGATTGGGAAAAAGAAAATGAAATCTTTATTAAGTGTCATGACATTATATCGAAAGAAGAGGAATTTTAGAAATAGAGATCCAGATCTTTATGTTTGTCTTTTGGGGTCTGAAATACCAAGTTGTTTCATTTGACTATCCTCAAAATTAGAACTACAAATTGTATATCCGATATTATTAAGATTAGTAATAGATTGATTAAATAGGAAGATATAAGAATGGAGGCAGTTCATTTTTTGGTGAGTTTCTCATTGCCGAGGATGGCTTAGATGTGAAATGTCAGTAGAAATTTCTTGATGCTATCCCTAATGTCATGAGTAAGGAGAATAAATTTTTTTTAACTCACATACATTCACTAGAAGAAGCGAGAAAAGTTTTTTTTTTTTCAATTTTGATGGTAACAAGGCACCAGGTCCTGATGAATTCCCAATGTTCATTTTTCATTCTTCTCGAGAGGTTCTTGCATAAGATGTTGGGAATGTGGTGAAAGAGTTTTTTGGTCAAAATGCATTGAAGGAACTAAATTCCACTTCCATTTTTCTTATCCTATAATTACCTAGAGCTGATTCATTTTACTCTTTTTGTCCCATTAGTTTATGCAGCTCTTTTTATAAAATTATTTCTATGGTTCTTACTTCTAGGTCATTGACTTATTTACCTAGTCTCATTTCTTTGCAGAAAAATGGTTTATTTCCAGGTAGGAATATTTTAGACTTCATTATCACTATGAATGATAATATTAATTCCCTGGAGGCTTTCAAAAGTCAAGGTTTCTTGCTAAAATTGGATCCCTCTAAAACCTATGATAGGGTGGACTGCAACTTTCTGATGAAAGTCTTGGCAACCTTCAGTTTTAAAAATAAAGTTTTAGATCTTTTTTGTACAGCTCATTTCATATGCTAAATATGTTGTATTTAATTAAAGAGGGAAAATAAGTTTTATTGGCACCAGAAACCCAAGTTTACAACATCAACCCACATAGACCAAGAAATAGATAAAAAAATAAGCCAAATAGATGCAGTACAGACATGAACCAAAAACAAAAAAATAGGGAACATAGCCACAAACAGACCTACAAACTTTTAACTAAGTTATTATTCTAATTAATAATCTCCTCATTAATATTCTTAACCTTTTTCACTATGTCTATAGGAGTCATACCCTTTTCTTTTCTCCTAATCCGAGTGGTTAGGCCTAGAACAACAATCATGTACTTGATCTAAGTATCTACAATTACTGGTTCTTCTAGTTCTCTAACATCCTTATCCCTAATGTGGACTTTATTTTCCTTCCTTCTGGTATCTAAGGGTGAGGGATAGTTTCCTTTTCACAAAATTAGAAGAACATCAACTTTCATATTCAATTTCTTGAGGCCTTCAAAGGTGTTGTTTATGGAATTCCTAGAAACTAAAATTATTGCTTCCATCAAATCCTGAATAGTTTTAGAAAATTTATCCTACCTAGTAATCCTATGTCCATAGTTATCATTGAGCTCTTTAATCCCTTATTTAAGGTACTAGGTGTCCTTCAGTGCATTAATCTCAGAAATAACCCACTCAAAAAATATATTTTGGGTACCCAACATGCATTTTATATTACCATACACATTCACATTATCCAAAATAGAGGACCCTTTTTCTAAGGGTGTGTCCTTTCCCATAGGGGTTTCCTTTCCCAAATCACCATGGATATCGATATAAATATTCATCTCATCCTCTTTAACATTGTCACAAACATGAGCTTTAGGAGAGGCATCTATCACACAGGCATACTTTTTGATCCCAGTAGAAGAATGGGATCCCAGATTTTATTTTATTTTCTCACAGAGATCCTTTCCTTAACTTTTGCCTTAACACATGAGGACAAATTGAAAGATACCATAATATAATCATTTGAGGGAACATAATCTGACTCTTCATCAGGATTTGCCACTTTCATTTTCCCTGCAGAGGATGTTGTGGGTTTCTTCTATTGTATATGAGATAAATTTTATCCCCGTCTAAATCATACTCCTCATGCTTCAAGTTTGTATCATCATTTATTGTTTCTTAGGAGGGGGTTTCTTTTCAAATGCAAATCCCTTGCATGTTTCATAATCAATTAAATGAAAACCTCATGCAAGACCAGGTTGGAGGTTTTTTGCGATGGGCTTCCATATCATGCTTCGAGGATGAGACTAGGTAATATGGAATAGAGATACACTTATCATGACGAAAGTGGTTCAAAATAATAAAATGGTAGCTAAAAAGAATTCCAAACTTACCATCCAGCTTTAGGTGCCTCATGACAACTTTACCAACATCTTTCCAAGGATTAGGAAGGGAGATTCTATCTAAAATCCCATCAAGATTTTCTTAGACCTTATCTTTTTCTCCTGGTAATAAAAAATGTTGAGGGCCTCGTTGGAAGACTTACGGTCCTTGTAGAATTTTTTTCTCCAACCATTATGTTTGATACTTGAACTTAAAAATCTCCTCATCAATCACCAATTCCACACCATGAGCATATAACACACCATCCTTCTATTCCTCCACAAAAGCTTATGTTACCGATGCTAAATATTTTATTATTGTTAGTGGTTCTCCTTCCCAATTTTTTAAGGTTTTAAGAGGTCTTAGACAAGGTGATCCTTTGTCCCCTATTCTTTTTACTATAATGGTTGACTATTTGGGGAGGTTTTTGCAAAAAATGCTAATATCTAGACATCTTAAAGGTCTAAAGCCCCTTGCCTACAAATCTATATTATTTCCACTAGCAATTTTTGGATGAGATAATTAGTTTGGGGAGTTCTACAGTTGGTGAATAAATATCTCTTGAGCGGGTTTTAGCATTGTATGAGGAAAATTTAGGGTAGAAATTTAATCAAGCCAATATTTTTCTCTTCTTTTTCTATAGTTGGAGGCCAGACGAGGGAAGATTGTGAGCATTTTGTGTTGTGTTATTATATCCCTTCCATATATCTACTTGGGGCTCCCCCTTTGTGCTAAATCTCTAGATTCTTTTTTGTTATCCTTAGTTTATAGGTTTAATAGAAATTTGGCTATATAGATTCAAGGGGATTTGCTAATCCAAACAAGGAAAGTTTAGTTGTTGAATTCTTCCCTTTAGAACTTACCACTTTATGCTCTTAGTCTTTTCAAAATTCCTTCCAAATATATTGATACTATCAAAGAAAATTCAAAAAAAAAATTTTATGGTCAGTGTTGAGGATAAAAATAGATATCATCTTATTCCTTGGGACTTAGTGTGAAGGCCCAAGAAAATGGGTTGTCTTGATTTAAGAAACATAAAAACCTTCAATAAGGCTCTTCTAGGTAAACAAATAGGTGATTCATGTGAAGGGGGAATGGAACTCTATCCAGAAAACTAAATACTTACATAATGTCAACTCAATGAACAATTTATTGGAAACCTAGGACTTTTCTTTTGGATCCTTGTTGTGTAATAATGTGATAAGGATAGGGAAGTGGTTGCTAAAGGTTTCTGTAGCAAACTTGGCTAGGAAAGGTGAATAAAACTCTTGGAGGAAAGTTGGTGGGTCAAAATAAGCTCTTAACTCAAGATAATATTTTTAAGAGAGGATTATCTTTATCTAATAGATGTTATATTTTTCTTTTTTATGTCGAGACCTCCTCACATATTTTTCTTCATTGTTCTTTTTCTTGTGAGGTTTGGGATCGGGTTTTACAGTTGTCGAATCTAGATTGGGCCTTTCCTTCTTCCATTCTAGATTTATTTTATCAATGCAAAACTCCCTCTACCAATAAATATTTTAAGATTATTTGGTCCCTCATATTTCCTCATATGGAATGGAGACTTTGGAAAGAACATGCCAATAATTTACTTAGAGAGATTTCTCTGCCTTGAAATATTATTTTTGAAAAAATATGTAGAGCCATTGTGGAGAATTTTAATAATGTTAAGGCTAGTACTATGATCAGGAATAATCAAATCTTCTTTGTAAGTACGGTATGGGGGAGTGGTCAGGGAGGAAAATCGTAGGTATTTTTAGTGGTGGCTCTCCCCTTAGATAGCTAGAAAAAATACCTCATTAAAGTCATAGCAACCTATCAAGGATTATAAATGGCCAAATTTCTTAATAGAAAAAATTGTCTGATTAGAAGGAGATTCAAATAACATAGTCCAATACCTTAAGGGGGCCTATAAACCCTCTTGGAATATTTATTTATGGATTGTAATTTTTTTGGAAATCGTAAATCCTTTGAAAATATTTAAATTTCCCATGTCTTTTGGGGAGTGAATAGAGTGGATGACTATTATGCCAATGAAGGGGTTTGTACCAATGAGCATCTAATGTGGTAGATTGAAGACAAAATGTAAGAATAATTAATTGCCTTATTGAGGTATAATCCCACACATGTGCAGAGTGTCAAATAGACTAATTACTATGTTATCAAAAATGGCTTTTCTATTATTATGAGGAGTGTGAAAACTGTCGAGGAATTTCTTGCACATTTGAGCCATAAGTTTTCCCATGATTTTTGGGAATTTTTGGAACTACACTTTTTGCGGACCTTTCTCTGGATATTTCTCTTGGTTATTTCTTTTTTTAGATTCTCTATGAATATGGGAGGTGATAGAAGGAGAGTGGAGACCATAAATTGTGTAGAACTTAAGAATAATGCTACCATATGGTGAATTTTGTAGAAGGTGGGTAAACTCTATACATTTAAAAAATCCATAGTTGGGACCATAAGATAACTAAGATATTTGCAATAAGGAATGGACAAATGAGAAATCTCCCTCTTTGAAAGGAAATTCACCATTGATGAGAGCCTAGTGGTAGAGGCTACAAGATTTTCCATAGAAGGCATTTATATTTTGAGCGATATGAAATAATTGAATATGGAAGTTGAAAAAAATATTAAAGATGATAAGGAGAGAGAATATTTCATGATACAAAGATAGATGATTTTGTCTCTAAACCTCAAAATAAGAAATACAAAACTAGGGCTAAGAGGATAATCCTTATTTCTGAGAAAGGGAAATCCAAGAAGAAGAGGAAATTTGTTTCCCCCTCCCCTGTCTATGAGAAAGGGAAATCTAAGGGGAAAGGAAAGTATACCTACTCAGCTATGGAGAAAGGGAAGTCTACTTTGAAGAATAACTCCCCCTTCTTTTGAGAAATTGGTGACCTTGAAATCCCCTGCTAGAAGTCACACTTATTCTTCTTACCCTTTCATAGATAGAGAAGTGAGGCCATGTTTCCCTTAGGACTTGAGTGTGGATTCCCACTATTTTAAATGTAACCAAGAATTTTTAAATGACATGCTTTCCATAGCCCACAATGGTGTCATGGATTTCTTTCAGCTTATAAATGGGCCTTCTATGAAATTAAGGAAATAAAAAATAAGTAAAGACTGGCTATCAGTAAATAGGAGAAGGCTATTAGGGGTGCTAGAAATGGTACATAAAAGAACAATAATTAGGATAATAGATGAAATAAGCTATGGAATGAGGCTAATAAAAATTTGTTGGTGGATAGTCTGTATAAAACGGTCCCAACCATTATTATGTAACATTTTCATCATGTCCATGGAAACCGATAGATGTTGAGATGGTGATGTGTGTTGGCATGTGTGAGGCAAGTTGTATTTGTCAAGGTGGCCTGCATTTCATTACTTACAACCCCAGGAATGTCTTGGTGTGACCTATTTGAAATCGCATTTGGCCAACATGGTTGATGACACCAAGCACTATAGTAAGCGCGAGGATTCTTGTATCTTTGGTGGATTATATTATGCTTGTATGCAAAACTATTGCAAATCTATTTATGGAGATCTACGTGTTCTTGATCGTACGTGTGGTATATTGTTGGTGATAGTGATCTTGGTGGTGGATTCAATTTTATTTCAAATACTTTGGTAGTGAGCCTCTCTATATTGGTAGTGATCCCTTTTTCATATTTAAGGTGAGTTAGCCCAACTGGCAGTGATCCTTACCAATAGTGAGCACAACTAAAAGTGAGCATTTTTATAAGTCACCTTCACTAGTGTTTACATTTAATAATAATTAGCTTCTCTATGGTTTTCTTAGTTCGGGTTTTCCACGTAAAATATTAGTGTTCTCTATGTTGGTGGTCATGTGTTTATATGTTTACATTTTATGTAAGTTTTTATGTGCTTGATCAATAAATCAGAAGTTATTATAGCTGATTTTTATTAGTTTACCAACTGACAAAAGCTTTATAAGTTGTGTAGGCATAACTAATTCACCCCTCCTCTCAATGAGTTGGTATGTTCAACAATAGGTATTAGATCTTAGTTCCTCAATGCAGAGGTTAACTTCTTGAGGAAGATCTGACAGTGCATAAATTGAACAGTCCCACATTTGATGCATCAGTCCATAGTTCATGGAAAGATTGGATGAAAGGTTATTTGGTTTTGGTTGGTTACAAGACCTAGAAGCATCTGAAGACTTAAGTATGTAATTCCTTAGAATGGTATTATCACTCAAGCTCAGATCTAGGCATATGGGGAGAATGAAAAGGAAAGATATATTATCACCAGTGCTTTATCAAAGACTAAATTGGCTAAAGCTATTTCTTTGAATGTAGCTTAAGAAGTTTGGAAAAAATTGAAAAGAGATCTATGAAGGAAATGATATATTTAAGCTATCTAAGAAGCCTATAGCTAAGAGACACTATGAGAATTTGAGCATGAAAGATGGTGATGATATTAAAAATTATATTTTATGGAAAAGATCTTGATGACATTACCAGATAGTTACACTGATAATATCTTGACAATTGAGGAGGTGTATGATCCAAAAAATATGTTGAAGAACAATTATTTTGTATTTTGACCCCATTAGAGCTAATAAAGTTTGGGAGGTGAAATAATAGATTAGAAATGGATTTCAAGGCAACTAAATCAGATAATGATTCTGATGGTGATGATGAGGAATAATTTGAAGCGAAATTTCCAAGAAGACTAAAGAAATGTATTAGAAAGAACAATGATATGTTACCTCTAAAATGCTTTAAAATTGGTTATTTGGCTACTAGATGTCAATAGAATGGTCCTAGGGAGAAATTTAGGAAGTTAAATAAGAAGGCTTACCATGTGAATGAAGATGTTAGTACTTCAGATGATTCGTCAGAAATAGAAGATTTTCTATTTTATGCTGATGATGTTAAGAAATCGGAAATTGATATTTCTAACATTTGTGCTGAGGTTGTTGATGATGTTGAAAACACTTTATATGTTAGTAGAAAGAAAAATAAATAGTTCTTTTACAGTGGTTGTTCTCATCATATGACTGGAGATAAGAGTAAGTTTGTTTTAATTGATAAATATTATGGTGGTCTTGTTAGATTTGGTGATGATAAGGCTACTTACATTGTCGGTAGAGAGGACCTATTAATTTTGATAGAAATAATAACACTTACAATATCTATTATGTGAAGCGTTTGTATCACAATCTGTGAAGTGTTGGGAAAATGTGTGAGAATGGATAAATGTTATTTTCAAGAATGAAGGATGTGAAAACAGGAAGAGATCTGGAGAAGTCATTGTAGTTGGAAAAAGAATAGGAAGGAGCATGTACCAGCTTGAAGGAGCTTCATAAGGTTTTTGTTTTCTATCACAGACCAATGATAGTTGTATTTGGCAGCAGAGGATGTGTCAGATCAACTTTTATAATTTGGTAAGAATAAGTTCATCTCTAGATTGTGAAAACCAGATAATGTCATTTTTTTAGGATTTCAAGAAGGGAAATAGAGAAGAGAACCATTCAAAGAAAAAGTCTATTCAACTACCGATTTACTAGAGTTACTGCATACTAATATTTGTGGTCCTACCAGGACAAGAAGTTTTCAAGGTGAGATATACTTTATACTTTTTATTGATGACTATTCAAGATTTACTTGGGGTGCATTTCTTAGACAAAAATCAAAAGTACTCAAGAAGTTTAAAATATTCAAGCATAGAGTTGAAATTGAATGTGGTAGAAGGATTAAATGTTTGAGATCCAGAAAAGGAGGAGAGTTACTTTTCATACATTTCAAATTTACTATGAAAAATATGACATTAAGAGATAGTTTCCAACGGCTAGAACACCATAGTAGAATAGTGTAGTAGAAATAATGAACCAGAAAATTCAGGAGGTAGTGAGAACCATGTTGAAGGAGGTGAATCTAACAGAAATCTACTTGAGAGAAGCAGTGCATATTATTGTGCATACTCTGAAAAAAGTTTTGTGTATACTCTGAACAAAGTTCTATAGCGAAATAAATATGGAAAGACATCGTATGAATTATGGCATGGAAGAGCACCTTCAGTTAAGCACTTAAAAATATTTAGAATAAAACGTTACATTCAGAAAGATGAAGATAATCTTCAAAAATTTGACAGTAGAGTATATGAAAGTATATTTTTGGGGTACTCTACAAGAAGCAAGGCTTACATGTGTTACAATAAAAGACTGAACAAAATTGTGGAGACTCCAAATGTAAAGGTTGATGAGGATTTTCATAAGACACTTGGGAGATATATTGATTATGAATCTGATACAAAGGAAATAGGAAAAGACAAAATGAAATAAGAGGAGGAGAATAAACTGACACTGACATCTATAGAAAAGAAACCAAGGTATCTACAAATAAATCATTCTAATAATTATATTATTGGTGATAAGAATAGAGGAATTCTTGCTAGAAGTAGGGAAATAAGAGACCATCTTTTTTTGTGTCTACATTCATAAGTTCAACCTGAATCTATAGAAGCATCATGCAATCATCCAAATTGGTTAAATGTTATGAATGAAGAACATAATAAAATTGAGAAGAGCCAGACCTCAGAACTTGTTCTCAAATTGATGGATACGAATGTGATTGATACTAAGTGGGTGTACCAAAACAAGTTGGATGAGAGTAGTAAATTGATAAGAAACAAGGCAAGATTAGTTTGCAATGGATATACTCAGATTAAAGGAATCGAATTGGAGGAGATGAATTCCCATGTCCCTCGGATGGAGGTGAATAGAATATTTTTGGAATTTGCAACACATGACCTTATTTCAAGGTTTATCAGATGGATGTGAAGTCAAAATTTTTGAATGGGAGCTAAAGGAAGATGTTTACATTAAACAACTGGAAGGTTTCAAGTCAAAAGAAGAACCAGAAGAAGTATGGGAACTAAAAAATGCATTTTAAAGTTTCAAGTGGGTACTGAGAGCCTGGTATAGAAGATTGGATAGATATTTGACTGGCCAGAAGTTTTAGATAGGTTTTATCGATAACAATTTGTATTACAAGAAAGCTTTAGATCAAATCCTGATTATTGTTGTGTATATTAATGATATTATTTTTGGAGTCAAGGATGATTTGTGAAAAATATTTGCAGGAGAGATGCATAAAGAGTTTGAGATGTCTATGAGAGAAGAGTTGAGTTTCTTTCTTGGATTGCAGGTAAACCAGAGTATCAAAGGAATTTTCCTTTCTTAGTCCAAGTATGTCAAGGAATTGTTGAAGATGTTTGGGTTGGAGAATTACAAACTGGTATGTACTCCAATTGTTAACGGTTGTAAGCTAACTAAAGAAGATGAATCACCAAAAGAAGATGCAAGTAATTACAGATTAATGATTGGTAGATTTTTGTACCTGACTACTACTAGACCAAATATTATATGTGTAGCATGCTTGGCAGCCTTATTTTAGCAAGAACTTAAAGAATCACATGTTATGGAAGTTAAAAGGATATTTAGATATTTGAAAGGAATATAAGAGTTTGTTTTTTGGGATCCAAAACGTCTAGATTTCACAGTGACAGCTTATATTAATGCATATTGTGTAGGATATTTGGATAACCCAAGAATTACCAATGATGGAGCTTACTTTCTTGGATCTTGGTTAGTTTTTTGGTCAAGCAAGAAGTAGGATTTTATAATGTTATCAACTGATGAAAGAATATATTGTAACATCCTTATGTTATAATCAGGTATTATAGATGAAACAAACTTTGAAGGATATATGAGTTATATTTGAAGAACCAATTTCAATCATGTATAATTATACCAGTGGATAAGCATGTCAAAAAATCTAGTACAACATTGTTGAATAAAGCATATATCTATTAGGTATCATTTTATCAAAGAGAATGTGCTAGATGGTGACAAAAATATGGAATATTTATCTACAAAGTAGAAGATAGAATATCTACTCATAAAACATTTGTGCAAGGATACTTTTGAGTTTCTCAGGGTGAAGTTAGGCATTCTTCCCCTTCCTATCATTCACTAGAATGCAGCGATGAGTACATTGGTCCAACATGTTGCATGATTATTCCTTTCTAGATCAGTTCCTGTTGGCTTTCCCACAGGGGGAGAAGACAAAGTTTTTAAGGGGGAATTTTGGTCTTTTTAATTATTGTCAAATGGGGAGAAATTCATAGAAAGTTGGAAAAGTTGAGAACCTTGTTGTTGATATTATTTGGAGTTGTTTTCTTTGTTATTAATGAATGTTTCCATCAATTAAAAAGGGGGATATTGTTACAATGTGAATTTGATATTATTCATATTGTTGTCATTAATTATTTTCATTAATGTTAACATCTCTTGTGCATTTTCATGTTCTAGATCTATCAGTTGTTATGTATGAATAGTCTTGGTAGTATCAGTTACTATAAAGATAGAATGTGTTTCTTGGTAGAATTTTTCATTAACAAATTTCTCTTTTGGTGGTGGTTCTATGTTGTGTGTAACATTATGTGGATCCATTTTTTTTGTTGATTCTAGATGTGGAGTGTTCATTTTTGTTTCAATCCCAACCATTGTTATGTAAGATGTTCATCATGTTTGTTGGAACTGAGGGCTTTGGAGATGGTGTTGCATGTTTGCATGTGTGAGGCAAGTTGTATTGTTGAGGTGGTCCATATTTCATTCCTTACGACCGCAGGAATGTCTTGGTGTGACCTATTTCAAATTGAATTTGGGTGACATGATTGATGACATCAAGTAGTATAAGAAGGGAAAGGATTATTTTTGCTCGAGTGACTTATGTTCTTCTTGTATGCGAAATGATTGGGAATTTTTTTCTGGATATCTATATGTTGTTGATCATGAGTGTGGACAATTTTTAGTGAGAGTGATCTCATTGTTGGATTCAAATTTATTTCAAATATTTTTGCAGTGAGCCTTCTTGTCTTTGAAGTGAGCCTTTCTGTATCGGCAATGAGCCCTTTTTCATAGTTAAGGGTAGTTATCCCAATTGGTAGTGATCCTTAATTGTAGTGAGAACAACTGACAATGAACCTTTGTATAAGTCACCTTAACTGATGTTTACATTTTATGAGCATTTGCTTCTTGATGGTTTTTCCCAGTTTGGTTTTTCTATGTAAATTCTTGGGGTTCTCTATGTCAATGCTCCTATGTTTAAATTTTCTATGGATATTTTATGTGATTAACTAATAAATAAGAAGTTTTTATAGATGATGTTTATTAGTTTAGCGACATGTCAAAAGTTCTATAAGTTATGTGGGAATAACCAATTCACCCCCCTCCCTCCTCTTAGTTATTCAGCATGTTTAACAACATTACACAATTCAATCATATTCACCAATAATACAACTACAATAATAAATACATACAATCATACTATTAATAAGGGGATGCAAAGTCATTAAAGGCATCTCCAATGGGTATTATTATTTTCATTCTCCTTCATGATGAACATTGGCAAGAATATGAAGTAGATTTTGGGGATTCTAGAACCTTATTTACAAGATAGAGCGTTTGTGAAGATATATACAATTTCATTTTTGTACTACAATACACAATTTAGATCAAATAATTTTGAACCAATTCTCTGATTTTAAGACGGGGTATCTTAATATGATTGGTTCTACTATTAAATAATAGATTCTTTTTTATTTGTATAGCACTCTTAAAGGCACAATATAACAAGATAGACTGATTTTGTATTTTGTGTAAGTCTTATAGTAGTATTATCAACGATATAGTTTGACAAGATGTTGATTTTTCAACTTTTTACTTTGCCTTTGTAATAGAAAGTGATATAATTGGTTGCTTGTTAGACTTACAAGAGAATACTACATAACCAAGGCTAAAACTATAACCAGAAGTAGAATTTCTATCATATAAAGAACCTATGAAATATGAATTAGTATAGCCAACCAATCTACAATCCTATCAATGTTAAAATTTGAGGCCATAACTTAGTGTTCCTTTAAAATATTTGAAAATCATTTTAGTTGAGCTCTAATGTGTTTCTTTAGGTTTTGACATGAACCTAGATCGATATATAGTGGGGCTCACTAGATCTGACCCATCTAACTTAGTCAATTTAAGTTCAAATTCAATGGGTGTTGCAGATATTTTTCAACTCTTCATCTAAATTTTTTATAGGATATTTGTATATTTTTCCAAGACATAAATATTTCATCTTTATTTTGACATACTTATATACCAAGAAAGTAGTAGATTTGTCCCAAATATATCATTTCAAATTATGTAATTGTGG
Source organism: Thuja plicata (assembly GCA_018584345.1). Taxonomy (NCBI): domain Eukaryota; kingdom Viridiplantae; phylum Streptophyta; class Pinopsida; order Cupressales; family Cupressaceae; genus Thuja; species Thuja plicata. Next base: position 50,836 of record MU222884.1, read on the forward strand.
TTGTTCTAAACTGTGCAAATAAAATCAAATTTTACCCTCTGTAGACAAGGTCCTCAACATAGATAACTAAGATTAAAATATCCTTGTTTGAGCTTTTGATATAAATAATTTAATCTCAATTAATTCTTGAAAAACATTTTTGTTGTAGGTGTGAGTTTATCCTTGAATAATATGCTCTTGGCGCATGCTTCAGACTATACAAGGCCTTTTTTAATTTGTA
>MU222886.1:0-25572 GCA_018584345.1 Thuja plicata
TGCTTGAATATAGTTAATGACATAGCCTACAACTTCTCATTATTTGAAATGTCAAACAAAAATACATGCAACAACATCCCACCACATCCAACCTTGAAATGATGGCTTGGGAGATCCTAAATAGTCTTCCCCTCATCAGAAAAACTGTTGTAAATGACCTAATCATCCATTTAAGATGAAAAAACTTTTCAGTACATTTCTAGCAACAGTAAATGCTGAGCATCAATACATGTCGAGAATCAGTACATGTTGAGCATCAGTACATGTTGAGAAACTCATGTTTAATGTATTTTCACTTTCCAAGGCTCCTAATGCCTTGGTTGGATTGCCAAAGGCTTACAAAATACCTCTTCAACACAAAATTAACCTAAAAACATGCATCTAAGCAACTAGGGTGTCTATTCACCAATTTGACCCATTTTTCCCTCAGTCATTACAAGAGTGAATGAACAAACACCTTACAAAACCAACTTAAACAAATCCAAAATGTTTCCAAACTTCCCTAATTTACCTAAGAAACTAGGAAGGTAAAAAAAAAAACAAAGTAGGAACTTTAACCCTAGGTGCTCCTACAACATTCTCCCCTAAACAAGAGAAATCAACTTCCAGGTGATTGAATCAAGTCAGGGTCAATGCCTAACTTCTTGAACTCTTCCTCCTGCACCCATGTAGCCTCTGAATCAGCTTGTCCTTGCCATTTGACTAGATATTCCATGTAGGTCTTGGTTCTAGTCTTCTTAGCAACTCTTGAATTTAGAATATGCTCTACCTTTGGCTTTGGAGTAACTGGAAGTTTCAGTGTCTTGAGATCCTTTGTATCTTCTTAAATATTGGGACCTCCTTCTAGAAATGGTGCTTTCTAGGACACAAGTTCTACAACATTGAAGACTGGAGATAATCCTATGTCTGCAGGAAGATCAACTTTATAAGCATTAGGCCCATACTTTTCCAGAATTGCACAAGGACCTATCTTCCTCATCTAAAACTTACTTGGAACACCATTTTTTAGTCGTGCTTTACTGAGGTGCACCATGACTAGATCTCTAACTTGGAACTAGACATCTCTTTTCCTTTCATCCACCTTTTTCTTGGTGTGATTTGTTCTCTCCACTAATGCCTTCTTCACAGTATCATGGACTTCTTTCATGGATTTAGAGAAATATTCAGCATAACCACTCTTCTCTGCATTGTAACTGAGTTCCTTGAGTTCACATATACCCCTATGATGAATCCCATACACCACTTCAAAGGGGCTCTTTCCAGTGGACCTATTTACTGTGTTATTGTATACAAATTATGCTTGAGCAATTAATTGATCCCATGATTGTCCATATTCCTTGGTGAGACATCTTAAAATATTTCCTTAGCTTTTGTTCACCACCTCACTTTTCCCATCTGTTTGTGGATGATATGTAGACCTAAAAGAAAGATTTGTACCAAGGTTCTGTCATAGATTTTTTCAGAAATGACTCATCAACTTAGAATCCCTATCTAATATGATACTAAGGGGTAATCCATGCATCCTTATTGCTTCCCTAAAGAAGAGATTTTCTATATAACATGCATCATTGGTGGTCTTACATGGCACAAAGTGAGCCATCTTGCTAAACCTATCCACAATCACAAAAATATTGTCCATTCCTTGCTTAGACGTCTTAGGAAGTCCAACTAAAAAATCCATACTGAGGCACTCCCAAGGTCTATTTTGGATTGGAAGGGGTTGATACAATCCTACATTGGATGAAGTCCCCTTAGCCTTTTGACACACTATACAAGTCTCTACATACTTCTAGACATACCTACTCATTCTTAGCCAATGATAGTATCTCTTTACCAACTCTAAGGTCTTATGCACACCAAAATGTCCACTCAATGAACCATTATGCTTCTCCTACACTATTTTCTCCCTAATTGAACCTTTGGGTACACAAACTTGGCCTCCCCTAAACAAAAGACCTTCTTGTAGGGTAAAATTAGAATACTCACCATGAAAGTGGTTTTGAAATTATTTACATACCTTGTATGTTGCTGAGAAGTCCTTATCATCTGGATATAGATACTTGAATCTTTCTATGCCAATGCTTTTTAACTAAATTTATTGCACTATGAGAAATCTTCTACTCAATGCATCTGTCGCCTTATTCTGAACTCCTTTCTTTTGCTTTATGGTGAAGGTTTAGGCTTGGATATACTCAACCCATTTCATATGCTTATGGCTTAGCTTATCTTGTGAATTCAAAAAGCTTAAATCCTGGTTGTCAGTAAAAACTACAAATTAATTAGGAAGGAGATAATGTCTCCACTTCCTTAGTGCTTTCACCAATGCATATAGTTCTAAATCATATGATGAGTACTTCTTCTTTTATCACTAAGTTGTTCACTATGAAAAGCTACTAGCTTTCCCTCCTGACTCAAAATTGCACCTATGGAAACATTACTGGCATCACACTCCACAGTAAACAACTTGTCAAAACTAGGAAGTGTTAGTATAGGCTAGTTTTCTATTCATTTATTTAAAGTCTCAAATCCCCTATTAGCCTGCTCATTCCATGGGAATTTGGCTTTCATGCCTCCTTTTATTGTATCCAAGATAGGTGCACTGATTTCACTAAATTGTCTGATAAAATTCCTATAGAACTGTGCTAACCAATGGAAGCTTCTTACTTCTATGGCTGACTTTGGTGTAGGCCAATTCAAGATGGCTTCCACCTTTCTTGATTCCATCTTCAAGTTTCCCTCTGATATAACAAAGCCCAAGTATACCAACTCTTGCTTCATGAACTCACTCTTTTCTAGGTTGCTTGTCAACTTCTCTTCATGTAGTCTTTGCATTACCATATTCTCCATTCATTTTCTTTGTTCTTCTTTCCAACCCATTCCACTTCTCCACCTTCCACCGACACATCCTCTGCCTCATCACCTCTTTCTATATTCCTATGTTTTCAATAAAAGCCACATCAGCTAACGCATGCATCCACCACACTTGTTCCATTCTGGTCACCTTTTTCACACATACAAAAACATAATGGTAGGTACAAATTTTTAGTTTCTTTCCACTTTTAGCACACACATTTTGGTAATTATATATAATACTATGTATATCTATAATTAAGGCATTACGCCAGTTTCTTACCCCGTGCTAAGTGTGACAAGTGTGGACACCTGTCTTAATTTCGTAGGGGGTAGGGAATATTATTAATTTTTCATGTCATTACTAGTTGTCCCTATCATTTCTCGCAAGATTATCTATCAATTAAAATATGTACTTGTGCCTTGTTTCATTAAGTCCTTTGAATTTTTTGCATAAGTGGCGTACCATAATTCCTAAATATCTCTGATTTCTAACTTGATGTGATCCTGAGAGGACATAATCAAGATATGTTAAAAATTGCACTTAAAGTTATAATTCCTTCTGTGAAAGCACAATTATTTCTTATGTTAAAAAATACAATAGAAAAATTGCAATGAAAATCTGTAGTTTTAAAAAAAAAGTGCAATTTGGAAGCTTAAATTTAGGATGATTCAAAAGGGAATAAGGAATTTGGAAATTGCAGAGCAGAGGAAATTGAGAATTGACAAATTACAACAGAAATTTGAAGGAAGAATTTGGAACAATGGGAGGGCAGTTGATGTGCCATAAGCCCATGGTTCATACTATTTTTTTCATGGATGTTGAACCAATTTAGAGATTCAATGCATGTGGATGGCTTGGGAATTTCCTAAAACTGACATAATTTTATGAGGAAGTAGCCACAAAATGTATGCGCACATTTGAGGAAGGAAAGGCAATCGTATGGGGTTTGACAGTTGTGGCAATAGAGGAACGCATATTAGAAGTAACTGGGTTACCATCAATTGGGGAACATTATCCCAATGAGCACAATGCTAGGTTAGCTCGAGCTCAATTCAGTCTTCCTATAGACCCTCCGTTGGAGATGAGAAAGAAAGGATGAAAGCACATGTCACTTCCTCCACCATTTAATGAGCTGGAGACACAAATTATAAGGTACCTCACCTATGAGGTAAGGTTTTCCAATTTTCATGCACATCATTTCAAATTGCTTAGCTGTGTAAGGCATAGTTTTCTAGTAAATATTCTGAATTTTCTATATAATATGCTAAGCATTAGTGTCGAGGAAACCTATAAGGGAAATACAAATTCTATTTCTCACCATTCCCTAATTAAACTATAAGTTGAAAAATCCCTTAGGAGAGTGTCTCCCTTGGCATGGGAAGAATTTATTCAGTTTAAAAATTTGCAACCCCAGGTTGAGCCAGTTGAGCAACCCATTAATGATAGTGCAACACCCTTCGATCTAGCTGATGAAAAAATCACCCAAGAAGGGGAACCTGAAAATATTGAGGAAAATAGACCTTCTCCTACTCCTAAGGGAAATGTACCTACCTATTCTCAAAAGAGAGGAAAAAGAAAAATTGTTGAAGGAATTTCAGTTCCTGTGAATGAACCACAAAACCCCACAGTCTCAAAAAGTAAGAAAAGAAAGTCATCTCCTGCAGCAACTACTCCTGCAAAAGAGAGACTAAAGGAAGCTAGTAAAAAGAAATTTGTGGAGGTTGCAGAGACTCCTTTACAGAGAAGTTCTTAGATAAGAGCACAATTTCCTCAAGTTTCCCCAGATAGTCAATCTGTTCCTTCAGAAAAACTTGTTGTAGAACCCCATGTTGAGTATGTTCCAGAAAATTCCCCAGTTCAACTAGAAATTTGAGATCTTTCTCAAAATTTAAATTATCTATGTGATGACAAGCCTCCCGCGTATCAGAGTAAACCTAGAGAGATTCATCAAATTTTTCAAGAAGGAAATGAGGAAGAACTTCAACTGCCTCAAACATCAGCTCACTCACACTCTCAGAATGCTCTAGTGCCTTTTCGGAGAACTTGGTTAACCAACTATTTAGAGCAGGCATATAGAGAACAGAGGAGACAAAATATTCAGCCAAAAGAGAGTGGTCCACCTACTCTGAAATCCCTTCTCTTTGGTCTGTACAATCAATTCATTCTTGATACAACTCTATGGAAGGAAGATAGGAAGAAAATGCAAAGAGTGATCAATGATCAAAAGGAGGAAATAGAAGACCTGAAGGAGCAACTGAAGAGGCACAAATAGAAGATGGATCATGGCTTGAAATTTCAATGACCAAATTATAACTTGCAGGCCTCCTCCTAGGGTATATTTTATATGCTTGAAATAGAAATTCCTCTTTTTTCAACTAATGATGACTATGGAGGATAAAGATTTTGAGTTTAAGACAGCTCAGGATTTCTATGGTTTGTACTAAACCCTTCCTGCCTGGCAACAGAACCTGCTTTGTGAATTATATCTACACAACTTCATCATTCCAGAAGAGAATGAGTAGAATCCCTTTCTCTACATTGGAGACATACATCTAAGGGCCTTGATGTCATGGATGCACAATGAATCCAATTATGAAAGGAAATTGGATAATTACACGGACCAGGAAAAATCAGAACAACTACCCTTGAGGGCTGAAATTAGTAAGCCCGATGTTTTACTAAGGGTCTAGTTAAGTCTCACTTATGGGAGCATAAAAGAAGAAACCAAGAAGAGAATGTTTTTTTTAGAGAAGAGGTTTACTCAAAGTATCAAGGGATTTCCTACTTTACATTTCAAAGAGCCCTAGCTGGTGCTAGAAATAGATGGAATAGGTTGCTAGAGGTATTCAAGAAATTTTAACCACATAGTCCTCTCAACCTTCAAGAAAAAATTCATCGAGCACCTAAATACATATAGTTAGGAAGAAAAATTTGGCATGAGCTCTATTGCCCCTTGAAAATTAAGCCACCAATGCTTCTATGGCCCCTATATGACATTAATGCTACGAAGTTGGACCAGCTGCAAGAAGATTACGAGATGCACTTTTGGGAGAAAACCAGAGAATTCTACTACACCTTCAAGAGAAGGCAGAGAGGAAAGACCGAGGTTGGAGAATTCAGGGGAATTGCAAAGAAGTGTAATGCTTGAGGAAAAGCATTATACTTGTAGGGGGCTAGCTGATGGGCAATAATTTTTCTCTATTTTATGTTGATTTTATACTCTATTTTAAGATATTTCCACAACACTTGTGAAACTTTGAAGTATTTAAACTTGTGATAATGCTATAAGTACAATCAGGACCACCAAAGCCTATGGGTAGATAGTAATGAAATTTTTTTCTAAATATTATATATCTATCAAAATATTTCATATAATTATTTGTATGTGTGTTCTAACATTTGGATTGAGTTGAATACTTGACTTCAATATAACTGCATGTGCTACTAACCTGCCAAGAAAGAGGAGCGGCTTGAGAGGATTGACAAAATTGATGAGGAAATGATGAAGTCTCAGATATGATGAGGAGAATAGTTATAAACCACAAGACATGCCTCCTAAATTGAAGGAACCATCATTTCAGGGAATATAGGAACATATCTATGCTATATTTTCTATGCGGTCAATATTCTGTTGAAGTGATTATCCAGTCTTTATGATATTCTATCATGTGTTGTTACATTCTCTTTTCTCTATGGTGTGAATTAGTCAGACCTTATCTTTATGCTTTGAATAAACATCAATCCTTTACATAAAGGGATATGATTTTTATATTGTAGTTAGTTGGATAATATACTATTTTTGCATTTGAACAACAAAGTTGCTCTTTCTAGTTTTTGTGCATTGTTTTCACTACGATGTAATCAATTTTTATGGAAATATAATGTAGGAGTGATCTTGAGTTATATTATGTGTTAGTAGTTAGCAAAAACCAACCAAGGGGGCCCACTTGAAAGGTGTGTTAAATTAAACTAGGTTAGGTTGCTTTCAACATTTACAACATTTTAAGTAGAATTTATTGTCTCCTCCTGCATCATTATAACTTATGTATGTTACTGCAGCACTTACAGGAATAATTATAGTGAATGCTTTGGGTTGATAGAATAGGTTTAAGTTGTGATTACATTCGTTAGTATTAATTTCATTAATTAGTTATGTGTGTTTACTTTCTTGCAGCAATAGCGTAAGACTTTTTCATGTATTTTTCCTTCCTGCAGCTTAAGTGATATGACTCTTTGAGAGACTTAGTACACAAATCGTGCTAATCCATTTCAAGTATACATCCCTTGGTTGAAAATTCAAATGCACTTTATGGTAGGGAAAATAATCCTTATTTGAATACACTATTCCTAGGAGAAGCTTTGGCATGATTATTATTACCTATTGTGGGGATGTTCACTTGTCTTGGCTATTCTCAATTTTTGAGCCTCCATCACATTATCACATTCGAAGTGATTTTCAAGTCCTTCTATCCACTCCATGACTACTTCTGGTTCCATCTTTCCACTGAATAGAGGCACACCTTCCAAGGACTTGCCACTCATAGCTTTTAAATCTTTCAAGAATAGATCTTCTTGAAGCACAGGGTTTGGCTCTAGTATTATATCTTCCTCAGCCACTAACTTACCCTTTCCTTTAGTTTCTTTCATAAGTTCATTGACTACTGTAGTCCTAAGATGCAATTCTTCTAACTTAGTTTCCATATCAGAAAATTGTTCCTTTAGGAGTCTATTCTCTTCTTTCTTCTCTTCTACATCCTTTTCTAGATCATAATTAGTCACCATCTTGGATGAATCTATTGATTATAGTGAAGTTATCATCCAAACAACATAAGACCAATATTTAGGCTCTGATACTAATTTGATAGGAAATGGGATCTTTCTTTCTAGAATTAGGTTGACTCTATTCTAAGGACTCTCTCCTAGACCTCCTAGGGTGCTCTTAACCCTAATATTGAGGCAAGTCACTCAGAACTTCTACCTCCTACTCAAGATCCATCCTATCAATCAGGTTCTTCTCGGTGTTACTGAATCCTCATAAGTGAATTCTATCAAATTATGCCAATACACTCACAACTCTTTGTAGGGTTGTTTTCTTTATTCTTTGGGTCCTTTTTGGACTTTCTTGAGGAGTTGAAACCTTTAACAACCCACTCAATCATCTAACTCTCACACTTTTAGATTAGGCCTGGTGCTTCCTTGTATCCCTAATCCAACACACTTTCTTGGTTCTTTCACGAAAAATCCCAAAGACCCCCAAAACTAATTCTGGATTCTAATGCCCTTTTTCAAAAGACTGAATATTTTCAAGGTGTGGATTCTTGAAACCATACGTACAACCATTGAAACTTCTAAGGGACATTGTCCTTAAATGTAGGACTAATTAGGTCTTTTATTGTATTTACTTTCTTTCCTCAATGAATCAACTCCTCCAACACTACCACTGCTCAGAGAGTCATATTACCTATCCTTGGTTGTTATCCAACTATTGGATTGTGCTTTCCAATCCAACCTTGCAATTTTTACGCATCTATTACACTTTCTTCCCTAGCGGGACTATTGCCAAGCTCACCTAGGGAAAGATCTCAAAATTCATGGCTAACACTTCTCCTACCAAAGCCAAAAATAAAACTATGTACAGTGACTCCTCTTGAGTTCCATCTAGACACATTTTACTCACCATGGGTTCAAGAACCTCGAGGAGCCATTTTCTATTTACAGTCCATAAATGGACCAGGAACTTACAACTTACAAGAAGTTTTTCAATAACTTACAAAATGAAGACAAAATACTAAACTGCCTCCACACAAAGTCTCTAAACAATCATTAGCAACTAATTACAATAAAAATATCAAGTTCAATCCATTAATCAACTTGGCTAATAAAAAATTCTTGAATATAGTTAATAACACAGTCTACAACTATTATATAACTAAGAGGGGGGTGAATCAGTTAGCTCCCAATTATCCTATAGTCCCAAATTCTCCAGATGTATATAACAATAATTTCAAACATTTAAATCAACTTGGTGAAATATAACTATGATCTCAAACTTTAGTTATGAAGTTGTCTAGTCATCTACTGAGTAGCAGTAAATTAATACTGTGATTACCGATCAATGCATATAATTTAATGTGTAAAGAAAAATAAAAATCTACAACAATCATACACATCAACACATATATTTTTAATGTGGAAACCCTGCTAAGGGAAAAACCACCTAGGAGCGATAACCCAAAATATTTCACTCTTTTGAAGTGAGCTTGGTTAAGAGCCAACCCTGTTAAAGGTTACAATGCACACTGTTAAATGTGACCTGGTTAGAGGATTTAAAACTAATAGTTCTCTCTTGACCATGCATTCACTATGGGCTCAACAAGAAAGCACTCAATATTCAATAGAATGTCATAATAAAGACTTTCATGTCCTACTCGGTTAAGATATTTATTTGTAACAATGGTTAAACTGATACTGTAATGATCTTATTCACATACAACTATGTTTGCATATTTTCAGATCTATGCTAAGTACATAATACCTCTAATCGATTTGTTCACTTCACTTCATTTGATTCTTGATACTCTGTTATGCTTTTTCCTCTATCACTCGGTATTTTCTACAGAAATGCTCAGTTGTGTCTTCAACTAGTTTGATCAGTCATGCATGAAATTTACATGTGTGTGCATACATACGATTCATAATGAATCTCTTTTCTCTTATATAGACATCATAGCTCATTTAATTTCTATCCTTTAGATTTTGTCGCTTAATCTCCATCGTTGGTTTTTCCGCTTAAACCTTCCTCGACAGTTGTGTCAAAAACACGTTTCAATCATCTTCGTGCAATCATCCTTGAATTTTCATAGTTTTTGATCTTCACAAAAAATATTATCAGTTACCTCGGAATCATAAATTTTCCAGCTAATCATTTTAGTCGGCCTTGGTATAATTTACTTGCTCAATCAATATCGTGATGTGTTAGTGATCCCTTGCTCAGTTATCACTGTGCTTGATATACACTAGATTTACTTGGTTAACACTATTGCTCGGTGTATATAGAACTCTTTAATTACTGACCACATAAACTTTATTTGTTCCTTATCTTCAATTCATAATAGATGTTTGTCATTAAAATTATAAGCAAATCAGTTGACATCAATGAAAATACATTAACTGATTAATGTCTACCATCACATCTATAACTCGATTGATTATCAACAAAATGACTTCAAACATACAATCAGTTTTAGTTCATCAACAACTTCTCATCAACTGAATGTCAAACAAAAGGACATGCAACAACATCCCACCACATCCAACCTTGAAATGATGTCTTGGGAAATCTTAAATAGTCTTCCCCCCGTCAGAAACACTATTGTAACTGACCTAACCATCCATTTAAGATGAAAAAACTTTTTAGTACATGTCAAGCAACAGTATATGCTAAGCATCAGTACATGTCGAGCATCAGTACATTTCAAGCATCAGTACATGTCGAGCAACTTATGTTTAATGCATTTTCACTTTCTAAGGCTCCTAATGCCTTGGTTAGATTTCCAGAGGCTTACAAACTACCTATTCAACACAAAATTAACCTAAAAATATGCATCTAAGAAACTAGGGTGTCTATTCACCAATTTGACCCATTTTTCCCTTAGTCATTACAAGAGTGAATGAACAAAAACCTTACAAAACCAACTTTAAAAAAAAATAAAAATTGTTTGCAAACTTCCCTATTTTTCCTAAGCAACTAGGAAGGTACACAACAAAACAAAGTAGGACCTTTAACCCTAGGTGCTCCTGCACCATTTTTCCTTGGTCAAACTCCTGTTTAGGAATCAACCTTAAAATTGAATTGAAATTGCATAATGAAAGATGAAATAGAAGCTAGATCTGAATTGTAAATCACCTCATACCTTGATGGCGCAATGCTTCTTTGGAGGTGATCAAAAGTGTTGATGTAATAGCTTGATCTCCACAAAAACCCAAAAAGGTAATCAATAAAATAAATCCTTCAATGATGGATGTTGTAGTTTTCCACATTGCTTGATGAAGAAGCATAATGCTTTGAAGGATTGAAGAGTTGGATGCTCAATGGTAGAAGAGATCTTGAACTCTAATTTGCTTGCTTGATCATGAATGCTTGAAGACTTGATGTGGATTCTTGTACTTGATAATGAGATACAAAATAAGGGGAGAAGAGGTCCTTTTATACTTTACCCCCTCATTTCGGGATTCAAATTTAACCTAGGCCAACCACAGATCAAGAAACCCTGCTAACACCCCAATATCGCGACCTGAGCTAAATTTGGCTCAATATCCAAGGGGACAGGTTTCCAATAATGACCTGTACTTTGAAAAATAATCCAAAATTGGAATTATGAGCCCCAAACAATCACTAGATGCCATTTTTTGGGTCCAAGTCAATCCAAGGTTGGGAGAGGATGTAAAGGCCATAAATAGCATGATAGGTCCTAGGAGATGAAGTAAATTATTTGATTGCAGGAAAAATAGGGAGCACACTTATAAATAAAGGCCAGCCTTGATTTTTGAAGAAATTGAATGAATATAGGACTCATAATGTTGATTTGAAGGTCCAATAAGCATTAGGAGAACATGAAATCAATGTGGGAACCCATTCATACTAAAATGGGGCTAAAATGAGAACCTAATTATGGGTGCTTACTTTTTTGGACTATACATTTATCTCCCACTTTAGAAAGAGTATGATTCCACCTCATGCTCTTGGTAAAGTAGAAGAAAGAGAGAGAAAGATGAAGATCATGGGAAAACTACAAGGAGATAAGATATCTCTAAGTTTAAGGACACAAGCCATCAAACTAAGGATCTTAACTTGTACATCCATATGAAAGGACACATAAAACAACAATAAAATCCTACAACTTACTAAGATTCCAAGTTAGCTATTCGAAGATAACTTTCTAAATAAAATGTCTCAACTTCTAGCATCATGCTCAAAAATCTATTGCAAAAGCACAAGTGGTCACCTTAAAAGAGAAAGAACACACATCAATGATAAGATAAGACTCCGTGATCCAATCAAATAGAAAATTATATTATGCTATGAAACCATTGTAGAGAGAAAAATACAACCATGGATGACACATGCTAGCCATTTGTGTTGTGCTAGTTGATTCAAGAGAGAGAAAGAGGAGAGAAGAGAGGAGGATGGAATGGTCTAGAAGATTATGTTATGATAGTTCCACCGATTAAAGAGAGAATAAAGAGGGAGTTGATGGGCTATCATGTGCTATTCAACTCATAAAAATTTATGTACATGAGAGTTGAATGTTCTAGAAATTCATGTTATGCTAGTCAACCAATCCTAAAAATGTATGCAAAGGAGAGGTCAAATGGGCTACCAATCTGTGTTATGCTAGTTCAACCAATACTAAGGATAGCCAAGGAAAGCATTGTATCCAAGGAATCCACAAAAAATGTATAAAGCAGAGGGATCTGGATCTAGAAAGTTGTATTATGCTAGTGTACTCTACATGTCATGCTTAAAGTAAACAAAATATTTGCAATAAGGAGGTCATGTATGCCCTCCCCCTTAAAATAAAAAATGAGGATTATTTTGACATCTTAAGAAAAAGAGAAACAAGGATGAAACTCCATTAACACCAAGAAGGTATCCACAAGAAATACCCAGTCCAAGACAAAGAAGTCACAGACCTTATGAGGTCAAGGAAGGGACGAATGCAAAGAGATACCTTTGCAAGAAGTGTAAAAGGGATCTTGTTGAAGGATGTTAAAAAAGAGATCCAGAACAAGAAGGGAAGAACCCACACCCTCCCCATTTCTAGGTATAATGATTCTTGAGGAAGGATGACACTTTTATCCCCCAACGTAAGGGATTTTTTTACCATGGGACCCAATTGCGAGCAATGAAAATGTTATGATCAAGGATTCATATCTCTTGCATAGAAGAGAATCCTTATTTTAAACTAAGATTTATATGCAAGATTGGATATCACATGATAGAAAAATATTGCTTTACCAAAGGAAAAGTGGATCCTTGGAGAGAATGAGAGGGATTGATATACTACCCTTTCCCCCAAGTGTAGAGACAAGGATGAGGATTAAAAGGACCTATTATGTTACTCACAAAGTATGGGTGCACTATGCATGAAAATTAGCCACCAAAGGATAGGCTAACAAGGTCACATAGTGTGGAACAACATGATAGGAACTTAATGTTATTTAAAGAAATAAGGATTGAGAAATAACTCATTGTGGCATGTTATGTGAATGATATCATTATCAACGAGTTTTTGAATTTTGTAATGTAAGGCTTGACATTCATTAGTAGGGTGGTCATGATACTGGTGATACATGCAAAAATGGAAGATTCACAATATTTTTACTATCCTTTTTTTTTTGTTTTGGTCAAGTAATCACCTTAGCTCAAAGAAGGTTAGGAAAAATAATTTCTTGATTTAAGCTAGGCATGGAAGAAATGTTAGATGATAAAGGAGGAGATTCAAACCCAATGCTTCAATAGGTTTCTTACTAGTCTCAATGACTTTTCATGCAAATCCTAAACTATATTTGAGATTGTGAGTTAAATTGTTTTGGGAATCAGGTTGGACAAATAGCACACTAGATCCATTGAAGGGTCTCATGTTAAAATTAGAAAGTTTGTATTCACCCGCAAAAGATTGTGTAAAGTTTAGAGTGGCCCCCAATCATCATCTAAAAAGGAACTCATAGGGAAAAAAAATATGTTTTGTTTAAATGGTGTAGGAATAGAAGGGAAATTAAGTTTAATTCGCAATCAATTTTGGACTAGGTATCATCAGCAGCAAGGGTATACATGGTGTTGTTATAGATGAACCTCACTTTGTGATCGAGAGTTGAATGAACAACATGCATAACATGTACCCACGGTCTTCCTAAGAGAAGATTATAGTTGAGAGCACCGGGCATGACATGAATAGGTGTGGGTAAAATAATAGGACCTACCTTAACAGGCAAAGTGATAATACCCATGGTGTTTTAACAACATTGTCAAATCCCTAGATAGGAGTAGAATCAGGTTTGATTGATGAAACATGTACATTTATCTTGTGTAATATTTCAATGCTACAAACATTAAGTCCTAAGTAATTATTGATTAATGTTCTTAAAATAAGGCTACCAATTATAAGGACAAAAACCATGAGAGAATCATGATGATCTTTGATTTCTTTAGGAGGAAACCCATCTTGATAAAACACAATTTGAGCTTTGTTACTAGCTGCATTCATGCATTCCAAGATGGAAGATATGTTCTCTTTCATAGGAGGTGGGATAGACACATTTCTCAAGGCTTGTTTTAATGATTCATGATAGTTAGGTGAAGTTTGAAGAAGCTCCCAAATAGATACTTTGGCAGGGGTAGCACGAAGTTGCTCTAATAAATCATAATCCTTTCCAAGATTTTGAGGAAGATGAGGTGCAGGAGGAAACACCGATTGAGATGGAGGAAGAGAAGGAGAAATAATTGAACTTGTACGTTGTCTATTTGTGCTTGTGTTATAAGTGTGAGAAATTGCATGACAGCTAGGTTTTTGAGCACTTTTAACCACAATGACCAGTTTATTTTGAATTTGATGAGTATCATGATGAAGATGGACAACTACCTTAGGATTTTCACTATCCAAAACATTGACAACATTGACCTGACCAAGATATTGATTTTTCATGTCTTCATCACTTGAAGGGAAAGAATTAAGAAAATTGGTAATGATATTATCCTTTTCTTCTTAGGTATCCTCGTGAATAAGACAATCTTTAGAATAGGGATTAAGGACTTCCATCAACGCTTCATCTCTAAAAGGAATGTAAAATGAAGGTAAGGTAATATTAAGAAAAAAAATTATAATGTCCTCCTCTTTCTCTAAAATATCCTCATAAAGGGGTTTGTCTCAGGAGAAAGGTCATCACTCATTAAGTCTTCATTGGTAGAGGGAAAGTCATTGAGATGAATAAAGGGTAAATTGTCCTTGAGGGAATGAGCAACCATATCAATTTCATCATTATCCTTCACCAAGGCACCCTCATGGGGGAGATTCATATCAAGATAATAATTAACATTATCTTGTAATGGTAAATCAGGCAAATAGGGAGATCATCAAGAAAAGGATTACTAACTTGCTTCAATGTGTTATCATGAGAAGGAGGGTCCTTAGGAGAGAAAAATGAAATTAACCTATAGAAAACATTTATGATGATATGTACAAAATGTATGAGACTATATGTATACTTTTACAAAGCAAGTGCGTAAATGAGAAATTGAAGGATCTATATGCAATCTAATGATTACTAACTAATGCATGAAATATTTTTGTAATTTTTTATTGTTTTTAAACATGCCTATGTAAAGAAGATGCAAGAATGCAATAGATCTATGAGAGAGGTTCAAATGAATGTAATTAGATCTAAATGCCTAAAAATACAACAATGTAATGCATGAAAAGAAGATCTAAATACATACAATGTAGCAAAGGTATGATGTAAATATTGATTAATATAATGTATACAAAGTACATCTAGATACCAAATCAAAGAGGATCTAACTACCAAAATCAAAACTATGTAAGAAGAGTCGGGTTCACCAAAATGTATAGAATAAAATGGGGATCATGTAAAAGGGCTATTTTCCCCAATTTATATTACAAATTGGAATGTAAAACCATCCAAGACAAATATGATTAACACCTCTTGGAAGATGCCAATGCAATATCTATGCTTGAGGAGTTTTGATTCCTCTATTGCTTATGATTGAGATCAAAAGGGGATGATATGGATATGTACATATATACTAAATAAGTACCAATATGATCTAAATCAATTGAGAAAACTGATGTGAAAGAGGATGGAGGAGGATTTGAATGCACCTAGAAATGGACATTCAAACCTAAATTTTTGACTATTGGATTCCTAGAAAGAGCTGTAATCACAGATTGGAGATCTTAAGGTTGTGAATAGACTCCCTACCAAATTTCAATCAAAAATGGTAGGGACGGATCAATAATTTGATTAGTACCCAAGGACAGGCCACGAACTCGATCTGTTCCCGACACTTTCAGATGGAATTTTCATAGAATCTACAACTATTCCTGTACTACCCAGATCTGAAATTGTATCTCCATAACTTGTTCCTATACACATAAAAATGAGAAGAAAGGATGGGAAAAGGGGTTTTCCTTGGTCAACCCCCTGTTTAGGAATCAACCTTGAAATTGAATTAAAATTACATAATGAAAGATGAAATAGAAGCTAGATCTGAATTGTAAATCACCTTATACCTTGATGCTGCAACACTTCTTTAGATGAGATCACAAGTGTTGATGCAATAGCTTGATCTCGAAAAACACCCAAAATAATAACATGAAACCAAAGCCTTGGATGATGGAAGTTGTAGTTTGCCACAATACTTGATGAAGAAGAAGAATGCTTTGAAGTATTGAAGACTTGGATACTCAATGGTAAAAGAGATCTTGAACTCCAATTTGATTTCTTGATCATAAATGCTTGAAGACTTGATGTAGAATGCTTGCACTTGATAATGGATTGCAAAATCAGGGGAGAAGAGATCCTTTTATACTTTACCCCCTCATTATGGGATTCAAATTTGACCTAGGTCAACCACAGATCAAGAAACTCTGATAAGACCCCAATATTGGGCCCCAAGTCAAATTTGGTTCAAAATCAAAGGGAACAAGTCGCCATTATTGTACCTTGCAAAATGAGCCAAAATTGGAATTATGGGCCCTGAACAATCAAAAGATGACAGTGTTTTGGGTACAACTAAATCTAAGGTTGGGAGAGGATGTAAAGGTCATAAATAGCATGATAGATCCTAGGAGATGAAGTGAATTATTTGATTAGAGGAAAAATAGATGAGCACACTTTGAAATAAGGGCCAACCTCAAGTTTTGAAGAAGCTGAATCAATATAGGACTCATAATGTTGATTTGAAGGTCCAATAAGCATTAGGAGAACATTAAATCAATGTGGGAACCCATGCATACTAAAATGGGGCTAAAATGAGCACCTAATTAAGGGTGATTACTTTTTAGGACTATATAAAGACTATTTTAAAAAATCAATTAGGAGGATATAAGTTTAGCCATGTTAAACTCCTATGTTAGCCAATGTTGGACTAGGGAAGGTGATGTGTGATACCAATGTTTTATTTTTCAATAAATATTTAAATAATTGTACTAATTTTTAAGCTAATGATACCAAGTAGATCCACTTATTTTTTCTAACCTTAATGTATTTTTTTAACTAAATAAAAATACCAATATAAAAATAATTTTTAATTTTAATCAATTCTTGGGTGTTTACTTTTAGTAATTAAATTCTGTTGCTTAACAAAAAAATTTTAAAAAAAAACATTTTTAAATTTAGATTGAAAATATATAATTTTTATAGTAGTATTTTTGTATGACAAGTCTATTTGTGCACAAATTAGATCTCTTTTTTGAAATTTCCAACTATAGGGTTTAAAAAATGGCCAAAAAATGAAGAACTGTATATATATCATTGAGTTATCTTGCATTGTCATAACTTGGCATCACAAACCATGGAGCGGCTTAATTTATTGTATTTTATCAATTGATTTTCATGAGAAGGTAGAGTGATCTTGGTTTCTTCACCTTACATATTGCTGGGGAAGTGCTACTTGATTTTCCAATTAACACTACTCTCCTAGAACTAACGATCATTTAAACAAGGATTAGTGAATATGACTATACTAGAGAAAGAGGGATTAGGCATCTATAAAGAATGGAAATCTTGAAACCAAGTGATAGGAGAAGTAACCTCTTGAGAAAATTTTGAAACCAAGTGATAAGAGAAGTAACCTCTTGACTCTTCTTCAAACTCTACCAAAATTGGGAGAGTGTTTCCAAATGGTTTTCATGAATAGGTTTTAAAAACCTTGCATCAAGTAGATGAGAAGGAGATATATGACTAAAAATAAAATTGTCTGCAGTAGCTTAAGCATGTGCATTCTATAATGAAATCAAACAAACTTCTTCAAATGTTTAGATAGCTATTGAGAAACAGAGAGACAAAGAAATAAAATTAAATTAAAAAGCATATAACATTCTTAAAAATATTTTAAGTTAGTGGTGTGGTAAGAGGACATGTTGTAAAAGATTGATGTCGTTATTATACAACAAATTAAATTGAAAATACAAACCTCAACACAAACACACTCACAAGACTTATATACAAGAATCAAGTGCACGTACTAAAATTGATAAAAATGGCTCTATAACTAGTAAGTGCAGATCCATATCTGAACCCAAAATATTTATGTAAGAAAATACTTTAAATAAAATTCCACAACCAAATAAGGAAATCCTATATGTAATACTGTAAATATTTGTGTAAATACGCATTGACAGACAATTACATTCATATTGTGATTGGCCAATTGAAACAACAATTTTTTAAGGTTATGTGTTTAGTTAAAAGTCGAGATATATCAAATATAAATGTCAACGTATTTGAAAGTAATGAAATAGTATGCAATTACAAGCAAACATGAGACACAAAGATTTTATATACAAAACTCTTAAAAGAGAAAAGTTGCCAGCAAAAGATGTTCACAATTACACCATTCATAATCAATAGTAATTTAGTTCAATATGATCTTTAGACAATTTTGTATGGAGTCTCAATCTATAACATGCCCTTATTTTACAATCACTCGAATATCCACACAACAACAATGTAAACAAATATCTTCTATACCTATAGAGTGAATTCATAATCTCAAGAAACCTTGACCCATTTACATAGAAAAATCTTAAAGGAGAAAAGTCACTAGCAAAAGGTGTTCACAATTGCAGTGTTCAAAATCAATAGTGATTCAATTCAATAAGATCTTTAGAAAAACTTCTAGATAAAGTCTCAACCTATAACGTACCCTTACTTTGCAATCAATTAAACATTTACACACCAACAATATACACGTTCACATCTATAATGAATTCATAATCTCAAATAACCTTAATCCATTTACACAAATAAATATAGAGGCATATTCATGAAAATACTAATTATCCAACCAGATAACAAACACATAGAAGCAAAGAGAACAACAAAGCTGCTTAGTTCCACTCATTTTATAATTATTTTACTACAACCCATTTGTAAACTTTGCTAGTGCCACACATATGAAAACAAAAGAAAAAGCAAAGAGAACAACAAAGCTGCTTAGTTCCACTTATTTTACTACAACCCATTTTGTTGTGTCACCCATGGCAGTATCTCCTCCCATGGCAGTATCTCCATACTAAATGACAGGATATAATTGTAATACTTTCTCAAAATCCTTTTCAGATGAATCTTTGGAGATTTAAAAACTAAGATAAGAAAGCACAGAGAAATTGTTCATCAAGACCACACAGCCATCAAGTTAAAATCCTGACATAATCATACGACCCAATGAAAAGTAAACAATGAAAGCCATTGGCTGCAAAAGCTGGTTACTTCCACCCAATTTCTACTTAGTTTTCCTTCAAGATAAATTATTCTGGCCGCTGAGAATAATACTAATTCTTTATTGTTATAGTAAACATTACTTAAATTTCCAAGACATTTCCATGTCCCTTCGCTGAAGCAGGTTTTGTACGACTCCCAAGAAGTTTTTGATAGATATGATATATATATAGATAGATATGATCAACAAGAGTGTGGTGCAGAGGAGAGTTAGAAGCAAGGGATTGGAGATGAAAAGAGTGCACATATTTCAAGTTATGTGCATTCTAGTGGCTGAAAGTGTAGAAGTTGCAGTTCAGAATGAGACTGTGAATGTAGGGGTGATAGTAGATTCCACTTCCTTGTCTGGAAAGATAGCAAAAACTGCCATGAAGTTAGCGGTAGATGATGTGAATGAATCTCAGATACTCAATGGCACTCAATTGTATCTTCACTTGCAAGAAGTACAAACACCACTTGAAGGCACTTCTGCTGGTACTTTAATTCTTCTGTGCACTTTGATTCTTATATGTTTCAGATTCATATGAGCATCATTCGTTTCCATGTTGCTGGCTTTATTTTTCACATAGGAGATGTAAAGATGAATTTGTATATCTAAGTTTTGTTCTTAGAGTTTAATGATAAGCAAATCTTCCATATGGGAGGTCTTACGAATTATTATGGGATTTAAGAATAATGTATAGAATTTGTATATCTAAGTTTTGTTCTTAAATTTTAATGATAAACAAATCTTCTATGTGGGAGGTTTTACAAATTTTTAATCTTTTTTTAAGTTGGATTTTAAGATTAGTGTATTGAATTTATGTATTTAAATTTTAGTCTTAAACTTTAATGATAGACAGATTTTCAATGAAATAGATCTTATGATTTTTTAATCTTTTAAATTTTAGTCTTAAACTTTAATGATAGACAGATTTTCAATGAAATAGATCTTATGATTTTTTAATCTTTTAAATTTTATTATAGATTTTAAGACTAATATGTTGAATTTACATTTCTAAATTTTAGCCTTAGACTTCAATGACAGACAAATCCTTATGGAAGAGGTCTTAGTAATTAAGACTAAGTTGTTGAACTTCATATCTAAATTTTAATCTTAGACTCCATTGAAATGAAAATCCTCGATAAGAAAGGTCTCATATATAATAGTGAAGAGGTCTAATTTAGAATATTAATAAGGGAAAAGAGTTCAAGAGATTATAATTATGAAAATATGTAAATTATATATATATATATAGGAACAAATTTCAAAATAAAAATAGAACAATTTTTTTTATAAAATAATGGATGTTAGTTTTTCAAATGTAAAATTAAGGTCCAAGTAGTTTAGCTTGTCCTATTAAAGCATTAAATTATCACTAAAATTCCAATCACAAAGGGACATCTAGTAAGGAGATTTTTAAGTTGTGACTCTCGACCCAAAACAAATAGAGGACACCATAGTAATAAAAGTAAATGCACCACTAGCCTTAAAGAGTCTCGAACCAAAACCTATAAAGGACACCATAGACCAAACTATTTAATTTTGCATCCAGACTGGGTGAGCACACCAACCCAATCATCAATTAATGAGGAACTTTAAAAGTTCCTTGTATTTTCCTTCTTCCTCCGCATTGG
The DNA here is from genome assembly GCA_018584345.1 of Thuja plicata. Classification (NCBI taxonomy): domain Eukaryota; kingdom Viridiplantae; phylum Streptophyta; class Pinopsida; order Cupressales; family Cupressaceae; genus Thuja; species Thuja plicata. The sequence continues at coordinate 20,993 of MU222886.1, forward strand.
GCTCCAACATTTTCTTTTGTAGCAGACAGGTAGAGGTGGTCAAGTTATGCATCACCCGCAGGCTAAATCTAGAAATATTGGTAACCTTCATGTCTAGGTCCACAACTCTGGTCTTCAGCTTGCTCAGCTCTTCTTTCAGCAACATGTAATTGTTACATGTCCTAGTGACAGTTTCCTTACAGGTCCTCGTGCCCCCATCCTCTTCCTCGGGCATCATATCATTAGTTATGTCAATAGGCCCCAATTTCACACTGTTTGAGACATGGGTAGAGGAGTTATTATTTGAACCCTCAACCTCCATAGTTTCATCTCTATCAGCCTCCTCCTTTTGGTCTTTATCGCCATCGTCCTCACTCTAGTTTTTTTCTCCATTATCCTCCTTCTTGAGCCCATCAGTATCTTTAGCATCAAAATCCTCCACTTCCTTGTATTTACCTTTATCAGCAAAGCGGGTAGTAATCTGGTGTGAGGGCCTCTAGGTGCTCATTTCTTCAACCACATCATCATCAGACACCACTTCATAGATGATACAGGTGGATTTCTTACTCCCCTCTTTTCCTTTCGGCTTGGGAAGGCATTTTCTTTTTTTATCCATGGGTTCAATCTTAATAGTGGGTTCCAATTTAGCAGTGGAGTGGGTAGGGGTTTTTGGGATAGGTTGACGGGAACCACCTTTAAGGCTAGGGTTCAATTGTTATTTCCATCAATGTAATCAAATTTCTACAATCCATTAGAATTTCAAATAATGGCTTATGGATTTGATTGTGTAGTTATTTTTAGCATCAACGTTTCGGATCACACTATGTGATCTCAAATGTCCTGCACTCTCTTTCATCCTAATGATGGATCATAGAGTGTGACCTGAAATGTTGATGCTAAAAATAACTACACAATCAAATCCAGAAGTTGTTATTTGTTAATTCCATGTTTTCTAATGTGGACATTAATCTCGTATGAACTCTAAAGATGTGCTTTCATATCCACCTATTTTAATATATGTGATTTCTCCAACATGTGTCAAAGAAGAAGATAAAGAAAAAGATGATGAGGGTTGGGATCTTCCCATGGATATCCATGACCACACAAATGCATGGGACAAATTAGGGGCTAGTGAACTCCCTTCACCCTTCCCTCTTTTCGTATTGCATTGTCATTTATTGATTTTTATTTCTATATTTTTTTTATCCAGACATAAATCTCGTATGAACTCTAAAGATGTGATTTCATATCCACCTTTTTTTTAATATTTGCAATTTCACCAACACATGTCAAATAAGAAGGTAGAGAAAAAGATGATGAGGGTTGGGACCTTCTCATGGATATCTTCGACCTCTGAGACCTCCCTTCCCACCTTCACCCCTCCCCTCCCCTTTTCCTACTATGTTGTCATCTATCAATTTTTATTTCTATGTTTTCTGATTCAGATATTAATCTTGTATGAACTCTAAAGATGTGGTTTCATCTCCACTATTTTTTTAATATGTACAATTTCGCCAACATGTATAACAAAGAAAATAATGATAAAAATTATAAAGGTTGGAACCTTCCCCTAAATATCCCAAACTCCACTAATACATGGTATAAACTAGAGTTGGGAACCCCCTTCACCCCTTCCCTTTTTGGCTACTATTGTTGTTGCTAGCAATTTATATTTCTTTGTTTTCTAATCCAAAAGTCTAAAGGTGTGATTGCATATCAAGACACTTGCTCATTAAAAATGCTCTCAAAGTTTCTATACCACTCTTGACAAGCAATGTTTACTATCAAATGACAGAAAATTTATAATTCATAGGTAAAAGATAATTGATCATTTTGTGAAGACCCAAATTTCTTATTCTTGAAGTGATGTAAGATATAATGATGGAGAAAGATCCAAATCATTCATTTTTCACTTTCATTCTGAATACTGAGATTTAATTTTATGGGTGGATGCAGTTGTTGATCTTTTGGCCAGCAAGGAAGTTGTAGCATTAATAGAAGCAGTGCAAGCATCTAAGATTGAGCCCTTTTTATCAGATATCGGAGAGGTAGCCAACGTTCCAATTCTCTCACTCTCTGTCACAAGTCCTGACCACTGTAACAAGAGATTCCCATATTTTGTTTGCATGGCACACATTGATACCATTCAGATGAAAGTCATTGCAACCTTGGTTAAACATTACAACTGGAGAAGCATTGCATTTCTTCACTCAGACAATGATTTCGGATCAGGAGCCATGCCTTCATTACGTGATGCTCTTCGAGATCTAGATTCTGAAATTGCTTACACCTCAATAATTCCTTCAACTGCACAGAGACCAAAAATAAGGGAAGAGCTTCATAAACTCAAGGCAATAGAACCAAGAGTTTTTGTTGTTCACACACCTTTTGAACTGGGTATGAATGTATTCATGGAGGCCCAGGAGATGGGAATGATGGAGCCTGGTTATGTGTGGATAACAACCCAAGGGTTTACCAGTCTTTGGGATTATGCACTTAATGCTTCTACATTGTCATCTATGCAAGGCATCCTTGGGATTAAACCCCACATCCCAAATTCTGAAAAGTTGAAGGATTTCACTCAAAGGTGGGATCGAGAATTTAGACTTGACAATCCCAAGGTGAAAAATATTGAGCTGAATTCATATGGTTTATTGGCCTATGATACGGTGCTCATGATAGCTCAAGCAATTGGAAAGATGGAAAGAAATTCAAGTTTAAGTTTCATGACACCTTCAGCTGGTCTTGAAATAATAGCAAAAACTAAAATCAAGGTATTCCAGGAAGGCAGGAAACTTTTGCAGGAGATTTTCTTAACAGATTTGGATGGTTTAAGCGGGCCTGTTAAGTTCCGTGATGGGGAAATGTATGGTTGTGGTTATGAGGTGGTGAATGTGGTGGGAAAAAGCTATCAAACAGTTGGGTATTGGTCATACAATTCATCCAAGTTGTTCAAAAATCCATCTTTTAGAGATAAGGGGCTTCGATCTGTGATTTGGCTAGGTGGATCTTTCACGGTTCCTCGTGGTTGGGCAATACCAACTAGGTTGAAGATTGCAGTTCCTAGGAAAACTGGTTGGGAGGAATTTGTGAGAGTCTCGTTTGACCAAGAAAGCAATGAAACTATCATCACCGGGTTCTCCATTGATGTATTTAGTGCTGTTGTGAGAATTGTTGACCCCCAATTGATGTATGATTTTATTCCATACCCTGAGGGCGACATTTATTCAGACAATTACTCCTATGAAGAACTCATCAAGCAAGTGTACCTCAAGGTCTGTTTTTCTTTCAATCTAATCTATTTTTGTGAAATCAAGAGAGTCTAGTGATTCAAAACTTAAGTCTGGTTAGGGACATTGACTGTTAGTGTAACGATCTAGAGTTTAGTTCTTAGTTGTATGGAGAGCTTCCAATAGTATCTCGTGCAATGTATAATGGATCCTACACCACACATCATTGTTTAAATCAAGAATTTGAACTTCCAACCTTTTCTTTCCTCTTCTAGGTATCATTTTGGAAGAGCATTAGAGAATTACCAATTAATATTTGAAATTAATGTTGCTTTGCTTGGCTTTGGTAGAAATATGATGGAGTTGTGGGTGATGTTACAATTACTGCAAACCGGAGTGAAATTGTGGATTTCACACAACCATACACAGAAACAGGTTTAGTGGCAGTGGCTCCCACTGCCATAAAGGAGGAAGCCAACAAAGCTTGGACATTCCTACAACCATTTACTCCAGCGCTATGGGCTACAACGATGGTGTTTCTTATGTATACAGGACTTGTGGTGTGGATCCTTGAGCATAAAATCAATCCCGACTTCAGGGGAAGTCCCCTAACCCAAGTGGTCACTCTGTTTTGGTATCACATCTATCCTTGTTTTCTCACTTCTTTCTTTCATTTCGCCATATTTATATTTAGTTTGCAATATAACTTAATTTTTTTATGTTCTTTCAGGTTTTCATTCTCAGCTATCTTTTATGCCCATAGTAAGGAATTCCTTTCTCCTCAATTTTCACATATAGGAAAGTGTAAACAACACACACTAAGCATTTCTTTTCTGTTTAGTCCTGAAGATTGAACAAGATTAAATAACACACACTAGGTTTTTACTTGTAAATAGAACACACTAAACATTTCTTTTCTTTTCAATATGAGCTTAAGCACCAAACTTTAAGCTCTGACTTGTCAGTTTCACACATTAATCATTGACTTGTTTAAGTGGTTTATCTCAAATCATATTGTTTTTCTAACATGACCCATCTAATGGTGTCCTTTCAAATAAACCATTTAAGCCTACCAACGAATGAGTCCTCTTATATAAACTAATATGATTTTAGATATACCTTTTTCTGCACCTATTCATATGCTATTTGTATCGTTTTAAGGTTGACGTAAACATATTCTATATGTACATATTGCCTTTTGCAGGAGAGAGTATCCATAATAGTTTGAGTCGACTAGTTGTTATAGCTTGGCTATTTGTAGCATTTGTTTTAACATCAAGCTATACAGCTAATCTTGCTTCAAGACTGACTGCTCAACAAATTACACCAATTTTAAATGTTTTTGGTGACTATAAACTGGGGTACCGTAGT
>MU222886.1:25622-50611 GCA_018584345.1 Thuja plicata
ACTCATGGTTCGGGAATGGCCAATATAAATCTGGAACCATATTCATCGCGAAAGGCTTACAAGGATGCTCTGTCAAAAGGTTCAAAGAATGGAGGAGTGGATGCCATTTTAGATGAAATCCCATTTGTTCGTGCTTTCCTTTCTAGTGAATGTGGCTATTCAATGGTGGGGAGCACATTTCAAAGTGGTGGCTTTGGTTTTGTAAGTTCTTTTTCTACATTTGTGTGCTCATTATTGATAGTAATTGTTATTTTTGTTTGGGATTTGTAATTAGTATTTAAGTGTTGACAGTTTGTGATGTTTTTGGTATAGGTTTTTCGTAAAGGATTTCCTTTGGTGCAAGAATTTTCTAAGGGGATTTTATATCTTTCAGAAAGTGATAAGTTTAAAGAGCTTAAAACTACATATTTCAATGATGCGATCAATAAGTGTCCTGATTCATCACAAGATTTGAGAAGGTTAGATGTGGCAAGCTTTTGGGGATTGTATCTAATCACAGGAACAATATCATCTATGGCTCTAATTCTTTTCTTTTCACAAGCCGATCACTCAAGGCAAAAGATTAGGGTATGCAAATCTATTAAGTGTTTTACAAAGTATATATATCAAGAGCAAGTTTCACCCCAAATTTTATCATTGGAAATGCTACCAGAGAACAACAGTTCTTCAAATACAAAAGAGAGTTCAAGTGAACATTATGAATTAGATGCAAGTGTTCTGAATGATGCAAACCAAAATATGACGACTCAGACATCCTCCTTTGCAAATCAAGTGATAATAGATGAACTCTCATCCACCCAAATCCACGCAAGAGAGAAAGCTACCATGAGTTGCTCTCTAGACATAGCCATTACAAAGTGAAGAAAAAACAGATAAATTGTATTCTTATATAGTAAGATCTGATGTAATTATTTAGCTTATCTTTTTATGGGTCTTGTACAGTTTCATTTAAAATATTGTAAGCAACTAGTGGCTAATAAAGTTCTTTCTCTATGTATTTCAAATCCATCCAAAATTATAGTAATTGTTTGATATTTTTTTTAAAAATAAATTTAAAAATGAAAAAATGTGTTAGTGTAATTTCATTTTCTTCTTTACTTACGTTTTAAATTTTAAATGTTCTATTAAATTAATCTATTGTTTTAAGCTAAAATTTTGTAATATATATTTACTAATTAAAAATTGAATAGAATAAATTAACCTTTAGTAATTAAACCTTAAATAACTAGATAAATAATGGTATCATATTTTTATTTTCCTTTTATAAATCTAACTTAGTATTTACTTCAAATCAAAACAATTTATTTTAATAAATAACATATTATTATGATGAAATAAGAATTTATATCAAATAAAAAGTTATTAAAAATAGATTATATCACAAGAAAGGTTGGCTAGAGATACTCACATCCTAAAGTCTAGGGAAGGTGGAGCCTTATACATATCCAAAGACATAAACAAAGCTAGTAAGTAGCAAGATCTACAAAATAAGTAGTGGGGAGTAACTTACAACCATTTAGTTTCAACACATTCAATTATTTGTATCCATCAAGAATAGGCTCCTGACTTGTAGAGACACCACCTAGATTATATCATTAGTTTGCACTTGCTTAGGAGCCTAAGAACTAGGCCTAGTAGGATAAATGACTAAGATGAATTGGGAGAATTCACTAGTTTGACTAACCTAGAGCAAATTAATGTGGCAATGAAGAGAATGTGAACACTAGGACCAATGATGTACATTATGAACATAGGCCTTTCTTTGAGAAATATGATAATCATCATGAATATAAGTAATCTAACTTCTACCACATTCATTCCCACTAATAGGGTAATGACCCATATTGGAAGGAGGAGGTGAGGTCAATAGACTTCAACAACTATCCAATGAACACTACTCCAATGGTCCAAGAGAAATTGTAAGTGGGATAATTCAAATGTGACTTTATTTTCTTGCATTTATATTTGCATTAATAAATTAGATCATACGATAGATTTAGAATATAATAATAAGTGGTTCTCAATAGGACAGCTAATAAATATATAAACAAATTTATCTTTTCAAATGCCAAATATCATTTTTGCTTTGGTAGCATGCTGAATTTTGGTATACTTAGTAGGGATTCTCAATCAATCTAGTGGAAGTATCATATGTCAAAAAAAATATTTAGGTCTAAAGGGATTTAAAATCTCATGAATTTAATGCCAAGTTGTTTAAACTCTAGGAAAAAATAGAAACATGTTTTTGAGAGTTTCCAAATACCTATAGATAGGGTAGTAAGAATTGGAAGCGCCCTAATTAATCAATTTAGAGTGAATAGGAAGACCCTAATAAAGAATGCATCAATCAAACCTGAAAAGATTTGGTTCAATAATAACCTACCAAATAGCCTAAAATCTATGCTTCCTTGAGTATTAGTTGAAAACTAGGGAGCTAATATGTCATTAAGTTCTTACAACATATAGAAATAGGTGTTACTCCCAATGAGCTTTGAAGGTTGTCATTAGTATTCAAGCACTCACATGGACAGTCGGTAACAGAGTCACAGACATATTAGTCAGTATAATCACTGAAGTACAAAGTTAACTGAGAGCATTGATCACGCGCAGAGTTAACCAAGTGTAGTGATTACCGAGCATACAGACTTTACCGAGAAGTAGTATAACCGAGATACACAGACAACACCGAGCACCAAGAGAGAGCATTTATCGAGTGGACCAGAGGCCACATAAAATTTTGTAATGGCACATCAATCTAGGTAACAAACTTTTTTCCAACTTGGATAACAGTTTACAATGATTGAGGAGAACATTAATTACGGATTCACAGCATTAATTGTTTATATCTCCTACGTTTAGATGATAAAGGTAAATTGTGTACACCGTTGATCTTAGGTCTTGTATGATATTGTAAAACCCTAATTAGGTCATAAGGTTTAATATATATTGTAAAGATGGCATTGTGTACGTATGTTGATCAAGTAACCACCATACTACGGACATCAGAGATGAGACAAGGATTTTAGGACAAAGACTACGTTGTAGTAATCAGTTCTCAGAACAAAGGCAAGGCTACCAAGAAGAATAGAGCATAAGGTATTATCATTCACAATAAGGTGATAGATTTTATTGCACTTAAACGATCTGTATCAACAATATAGAGATTATAATTTGTTCAGATCACAATTCTGTTACTCTCTAACAATTGTAATAGATCCCAAAATCTCCTAACAGAGTAGACTTAACTGTCTTTGTACAAATCTCGTAACAGAGTGCACACATACTTTGTGTTGATAAATCCTCATACAAGGTAGATCTATTCGATCTCATTGTTACCCCTAACAGGGTACTTGATCATCAGAAGTGATCAATCTTTGTAAGCTTTAATAGGCTACTTTATTTACTATAGTAGTGAAGTTTTGTGGGTCTCATCCCCACCGCAGTTTTTACCTTCTAACAGGGGTTTTCTGTGATACCAAAATACTAGTGTCATGAGCACTTAAATTTTATGTATGTGTATTGTTTAATTTACATGCATTTACATTTCAGCAATGACATTACATGTTTGGTGAATGTTATCTACTCACTCGGTTATATCAGAACATTTGATTACAAAGATTTGTTTGAAAGTTTTTAAGGGTATTGATTCACCCCTCCCCTCTCAGTACACACCTTCCTATTATCCCAATAATTGGTATCAGAGCTAGTTCTCTTGTTTAGAAAGTTTAAGTCAAACCAAGCTGAACAGAGGAATGTATACTCAAATCAGAAGCCTATGAAGCCCTCTTTCCATCACTGTGGAAAACCTGGCCACACCTCAAATATTTGCAGGAGCAAAGTAAAAGGTATTCCTAGAAACCCTCCTAAATTTAATGGTATTCGCTATAGCTGTAATAAGAATGGACATAAGGCACATGAGTGCAAATCCAAGTTGAATAAACCACAGAAGAAACCATACATGCATAAATATTGTCAAAATTGCAACATGCATGGTCATACATCACAAGCATGCAGAAACAATACAAAGAAAATCTTGAAGCCTAAAGGACAAGAAAAGGTAAATCAACTGAGAAGACAAGGTAATACTTATGCTTCCAGGATTATAACACTTATGCTTGGGATTATAAAACTTGGGGTAGTTGCACAGCATGTGGTAAATATGGGCATATAGCAGCAAACTGTATGAGATAATGGTGAACTAAGTCTAGGAATTGGTCAAACTCTGGTATGACATGTTCTCACTGTCATAAATTTGGTCACTTAAGCAGAGATTATGCAGAAAGAATAAATACTTGTGGAAATGGGAACACTGTTGAACAAATCCTGAGGATCAGAAATCAAATGTGGAGGAGAGCATCAAATGATAATATAGGACCAAGCACCACAGTCGATGACACCTCATCTGATGGATTAGGTGGTTCCACCATCTCCACCTGAGCAATACAAGTAGGTAAGGAACTATATTTTACAAAGCTATATCTTACATCAATTCCTATGTTCATTATTCAAATACCAATTTAGCATGAACTAAGATGCACTATGGTATTATTTTTTATTACCTTGATCTAGTTGAGTCAGTTAATATGTACCGAGTTAGTAATGCCAGTCGGTGAATATGTGAGAGATAATTGAGTTACTATGGAAACCGAGCTTTTAGTATACTCACCGAGCTGAAGTATTTTCAGTGTTAACCGAGTATCATGTTTGTCTACCGAGTGGTTGGTGATGAGCATTTATTGCGCCACCTAAAGCTATTTGCTGTAAATTCAAGGGTTGTGAACTCATTTGTTCACACAACAATCACAAACCAGAGCAGAGAAATAGAGAGAAAATTTGCAGTAGAGTATTTCATGGATTTTGAAGAGATTTTGAGTATATTATGAGTAGCTAAGAGGTTAGTCATTACGTATTTTGCACTTACCGATACATTCGAACACTTTCGTGGAAACCCTAAATCAGAAATCAATGGCATCCTCATCTCGAACTATGAAGGCAAAGATGGAGAAGGAGAAAAAGGTAGTTCTTGTTAAGAACTCCACTTGCACAAAGCCAAACTAAAAGATACATCCGCAGGTTGCAGCCCAACCCAACGACAAAGGCACATTTTCATCGATACCACATAGGGTTCTGTTAGTTCAATATGTACATGCATATATTCATTGTAAGATAGGTGAAACTATGGATTTTGATCTTATATCTACATACCAGTCACTATGCACAGATGGAAAACTAAAAGATGATCATAAACATCTGTAGGTCAAAGGGTTAACCAATGCCCTAAATTTCCCCAAGGTATTTTGAACCGAATGGATCCGCATTTTTTTGAGCAAAGTACGTGATGGGATGCTTTGAATGGACGAACCAAAAAGGATAAGTAAAGATGTGATTCACGCAGTAGTAGGGTACCCAACATTAGACAAATCAAAAGCCCTAACCGAGATAGAAAAGCTTACAGGAGCCAGTGGAACGGAAGAGGTCTAAAAATCAACTCAATCGATGATCCTGAACTTAGGTTCAGTGCTTACGTTATTGGCTACTAGATCTTCCAGTCAAGTAGACCTAACAGCGTTGCATGTGGAGCTGTTGACATTGCCTACAAAATTGTAAAGAAAGGTTTACAACTTGACCTAGCCGAGTTGTTGTAGAGGCAACTTGAAGAGAACATGAGAACTATCTGATCAGCACGGTCAAATACTTTTAAGTTTGGTTCTCTACTACTTTGCATATTATTCTACCTACAGAACTATTTTCCCTCCATCACTAATGTTAAATGTCCAAGACAAACCGATCGATTACACTGTAAATTGGTGATTTTATTACAAGTTTAGGCATAAATTTTGAACCAGTTATGAATGATTATTTTGCTAAGTTCAAAGCTAGGATGGAAAAGAGAACATGAATACCAGCGCAGTTAGTAGAAAAATACAAGGATGAAATCTATTTTGTAGTTGACACAGATACTACTCTCATCAAAGCAGTACAACCGAGGACACCATGGCTACCTCCGATGGAATATGAATTAGACATTGACATTGCTTCTGATGCTATAGAGAAGTTGTTAAATGAACCAGTTGAAAAATCTGTCATGATATTTGGCACATTCAAAGGAAAGACCCGAATATCTATTGGTCTACAAGTTGAAAAGATGGGCAGGAAGAAGACTAAGATAGTCAAGACCTTAAAAGGAAAATTTGCTATTACTAATGATGAATTGGACAAGTCAATTGATGATATCGAGGAGAAGACCTCAGTCGAAAGATGATGAACCCAAACAAGATGTTGATGCCACCAAGTCCGATGAAGTAAAAGTTGAGGCACCTAAGGCCAAAAAGGGAAAAAGCATAAAGAATGAGTCTCCACCAAGGACTAAATCACAATCGGTGACAAAAGATTCACCACCTTTAAATAAAGGTGTTGCAAAGATAACCAGGTCATCACCGAAATTCACATATCAATCAAGGAAACCGAAAACCACAGCACCACTTAAGACAGAGAAAGAAAAATTTGAGGAACAAGGATGATTCTAACGACAATCTTGATCAATTTAAGGTTGTGCAGAACAAAGTGCCACAGACCATTGATGAATTTACAGAGACAATCAGAACAACCAGATGGTTAGGACATCCTAAAGTACATGCATATGCAGATCTGACTACCAAGCATAAAGATAAACTTGAAGAAGAAATCATAGGTATAATGATCAACTTCAAACAAGTTCCTGTTGAATTTTCTACTTAAATTCCCTTTGAGTTATATGATAAGATATCATCCCAATGGTCATATGCACTTAACACTGAGAAACAAATGAGAGAGGCAGCTCTCACTCTAAATAAAGTTGATTGTACAGTAGAGAAAATAGATGATATTAAGCAATAGTATGCCAGGAAATTTCCTAAGAAGGCACAGACATTGAATATCCTACAAGGAAATTTGAAGGAAGTGGATGTAGAGAGCACCCAAATATGGAACAAACTATTGAATCCACCGGAGGATACCGAGGAAGCAAAGGACATTGCATCTATAGTCGATACCGAGGGACATCGACCAAGTATAGAACCAATAACAATTGATGATGTGGCAGTTGAAAATGTACTAGATGGTATTCTGACACTACTGACAAATATAGGACATCTAGAGATCACAATTAATGATATAATTGAAGGTGATCCTTTTGAAAAATCTAAATAAGATGAGACAATCGGAGCTACCGAGACCATAGATGAGCAAGACACAACAGAGGTCGCCCGAGCAATGGTACCAGGTCAGTTGCCTATTTTGGTACAAGCTATTCAGATTGAGAGTGAAGCACAATAGAAGACACCCGAGCAGGATACAAACACAACTGAAGACAAGGGTGATACACAAGGTACAAAGACCGAGCATATTGGTGGGACAACACAAGGTGATGCACCTAAAGATACCACTGATGCAGGAGACAAAGGTGAAGGTAACATGGAAAAAATGACAGTAGACACTTCTACTACTGACACCAGGTCAGCTACCGAGGCACCTTCCCAAGTCATCACATTGAGTACCGAGCCAACAAAGCAAGAAACTGAGAAAAAGGCTCAATTAGCATTGACACTATCTCCTTCTTCAAGAAGAAAAAAGAAGAAGAAAAAGAAGAAAGGAAGAAAGGGTCCCATGACACTTGATGAAATCATTGACATTCCTGATTGTGGTCCACAAACACTTGACCTTGAAGCTTTAACAAGGTATGGTGAACTTTGCACCCGAAAAGTAGCACAGGATAAGTTGAGGCAAGAACATAAAAGTGCACAGGTGCTAGAGACCACTAAGGATATTCTGATGCAATTTGTTCCAAATGTGAACATTGATGAAGCAGCCCCCAAACTTGATCAACTAGCACTGCTCACCAAGGCAATAAATAATCCAGACATTGATGTCGAGAAAAAGTTAGAGGAATGAGCAAAAAAGAAGATTCAAATAAAGTTACTGAGAGAATCAGCCAAGCAGTGGCAATAAACAAGGTAATTATGTCAGAATTTGTAAATGGATTAGAAAATGTTATTCTTGAAGCCATTACAATTCTACATAAGTTATGCACTTTAGATCACTTCACTACCGAGATTAGTGAAAACATGAAGCAATTAGATCAAGATCTAACAGATAGTGCTAATAGTCTATCAACCGAGCAACATGCATTGTAGATACATTACACCAAGGTTATCCAAAACCAGCGGTTGAGACTAGATTTGAAGAAAGAAGAGGACAAAATTAGAGAACAGGTAACCGAGCTACAGGAAATGTTACTACCACATTTGGTTATGATGCAGAAACATGTGACATTGGAAAAGAACTTGATTTCCACCCCAGACTTATCAGTCACCAAAAGCATATATGATATGCATGCCTAGCTAAACTTAGAGCTACTGACCCTTGAGAATTTAAAGGAGGAATGTGAGAAGCTAATGGAAAATCTCAAGCAAGACCATCCTAACATTTTTGACAAATTGTAAGTTTTAATCCTTTTGTCATTATTTTCAAAAAAGGGGGAAATATATGTATATGTGTATAATAAAGGGGGAAACTCTAATCAGGGGGAGTCATCTACATATACCGAGCATGTACAAAGGGGGAGTCACTATGTATAGTAACTTGTAAATGATAAGTTTTTGATACTAATGCCAAAGGGGGAGAATGTTACTCCCAATGATCTTTTAAGGTTGTCATTAGTATTCAAGCACTCAAATGGATAGTCGATAACAGAGTCACAGACATATTATTTAGTATAATCACTGAAGTATAGAGTTAACCGAAAGCATTGATCACACGCAGAGTTAACCGAGTGCAGTGATTACCGAGCAAACAGACTTTATCGAGCAACACTATAACCAAGATACACAGACAACACTGAGCACCAAGAGACAACATTTACCGAGTGGACCAGAGGCCACATAAAAATTTGTAATGGCACATCAATATAGGCCACATAAAAATAAAACAACAAGCTTTAGACAAATTGTTTTACAAACATGCATTTCTAGAACTGTTAACTTCTGCTCCAATTTTGGAGTTGTAATTTTACACTACTCTCCATTGCTATTGTATAATTTTAAAATTCTATACTGCATCAATTTATAATATTATATAATAAAAAGCAATTATTTTGATAAGAATATATATTATGGAGGCTTAGTCCTGTGAGCAAGGTTGCGTAGTAGAGGCACGAAGCCTACGAGCAACCAGTCCAGCGAGGGTCACCATGAAGAATTTTTTCTACCCGATACGGAAGCATGAACCTATAGGCTAAAACCTCTTAGGCTAAGAGCCAAGGATTGAGGGGTATCTATTCTACCAAATTCACCTAGGGCAAGATCCTGACCTCATCCCTTATGAAGTCGGAGCCTTGCACTCAGCAAGACTTGATCCCTGGTAGGCTCATTTGGAACCATTCAACTTCACTAGTAGAGTGATTAGTTTAAAAATATCAAAGCTTATATGTATTTGAATGATATAATCAATAAGTATAGATTGATTAATCAAAACATTTAAGATAAGGTGTGGAAAGATTTTGGGGATTGTATCTCATAACAGGAACAATATCATCTATGGAATGAAGCATTTTTCTTTCAAGAGCCAATTACGCAAGGAAAAATATTACTTGAGGTGCAAATCTAAAAATATTACTGCAGACTCGGACATTGAGACTGAAATGGGGACTGATAATAAAAAAAAGAAACAGAAGAACACCCAGATTGGGGACTCTGAAACTGAGACAGAAAATGAAACTACTAAAAATGAGGGCAACAAAAGGAAGAGAGTTGAGGGGAAGGAGACCCGCAGAAACACTAATACCAGTAGGAAAAGAATTGTTCTTACCTCTGGTGAGGAAGACAATACCCCTGATAAGAAGAACACGAAGGAAAAAGATAACGGAGATAATGAAAAAGGGGACATGCTGCCCAAAACTAGGGAGCTGAAAACTGATAATCAGAAGGGGGAAGATCTTTTGGTCCAGAATAAAGATGGGGATTTAAGGGTCAAAGAGTATTCCGATAGCCTGAAAAAAGGGGATAATACTAAGAAAAACAATAAAGGTATTATTGAAGATTTTTCTGGTCTAATTAATAATATGTATAGTGATCAGGTTATTCTAAAGAATCAAGTTGAGAAAACTCAGGAGGATATGAAAATCCTTAACAGAATGGGGATAGGGGATAAACCAGTGGCTGAGTGTTTGAAAGAAATGAGAGATGTTGTTGGCAACTCGGAAGCTCAGGCTGAGTATGCCAACAAGGTGGAAACCATGGAAAAACAAATAAATCATATTAAAGACAAGATGGAAAAGGATAACAGGGATGATGAAATTAAGAGTTTGAATAGAAAAGTGAAAAGATTGGAAGCATCTGTTAAAAAAATTGGTGAACAATGTCTCATTAGCTTGAAAGCTTACTGTGGTCATGCCCAAATTCTGATGGACAAACTGGAAATGATCAACAAGGAAAAAGACAGCAGTACGGTGGAGAATACGGGACCGGGATCGCGTACCAGAGCCAGCGCTAAGAAAAAGGGTCCAAAGGAGGACAAAGAAACAGAGGAGCTGAAAACATCGGTCAATAATATGCAAATCATGGTCCTCGAAGCTAAGGAGGTGGTTAAAGGGATGTAGATGTTCTCTCTGTGCTCCTGGTTAGGTCTTTTTGCTGTCCCTGCTGTCTCCTGTTGTCTTTTTGGGACTTTTTTTTCTCGTTTCGTTGTTTGTTGTTCCTTCCTGTTCTGATGCTTAGGCATAGATGTTTATGTTTTAATACTGTTTATCTTTAAATTCTAGGTTGCAAGTCCTTGTAAAACCTGTTGTACTCTTTGGTTTTTTGTTAAGGTTTCGGGTCCTTGTAAAACCTGTTTTTACTTAATCAGAACAATTGTTTTACAAAGTATATATATCAAGAATGAGTTTCATCCCAAGTAAAACAAGATAGTTCAAGTAATTGTTATGAATGATGACCAGAAAATGGTGACTCAAACATTCTCTTTATATATCAAAAGATAATAAATGAGCTTCCATCCAACCAAATCCATGAAGAAGAGAAAGTTGTCATGAGCCACTCTTTATCAATTGGCATTACTCAGCGAAGAAAAAGCAAAGATATATTGTATTCTTATCATAAGATCCTATGTAACTATTTGGCAAATCTAAATTTTATGGGTATTATAGAGTTTCATTTTAAAACATTATAAGCAAGTAGTGGTTTATAAAGTTATTTTTTTTGTTTATTTCAAACCCTTCCAAAGTTATAATATTTGTTTAATAATTGATTTTTAAAATAACTTTGGAAAATGTGTATTTGTATAATTTTACTTTCTTCTTCACTTACACTTTAATAACTTTTGAATCTTCTAATAAATTAATATTCTATTTTAAACTAAAAATTTGAAACAGATATTAATTGATTAAAATTTTAAAAAAATAACTTGACTTTAAAAATTTAAACCTTTAAAAACAAGATAAAGAATGGTACCATGCATTTATTTTCTTCTTATAAATTTAGCTTAGTGTTTTACTTCAAACCTAAGAATTTAATTCTAATAAATAAATAACATATTTTTTATGAAATAAGTATCAATATTAAATAAAATTTTATTGAGGATAGAGTATATAACAAGAGAAGTTGGCTAGAGATAGTCGCACCTTGAAGTCTAGGGAAGTTGGAGCCTTATAAATATCAAAAGACATAAACAAATTTGGTAAGTAGCAAGAGCTATAGAACAAGTAGTAGGAAGTATGTCACAACCATTTCATTTCAACACATTCAAATTTTGTGTCCATCAAGAATAGGCTCCCAGCTAGTAGGGACACCATATAGATCATTATCATAAGTTTGCACTTCCTTAGGAACCTAAGAAATAGGCCTAGCATGAGAAATGACTCAGATAAGAGAATTTGATAGTGTAACTTTAATGTAGAGCACCTTTAGGATGGTGGTAAGGATAAGATGAACACTAGCAAGAGGACTAGGACCAAAAATGTGTGTTATGAAGATAAGCTTCGCTTTGAGAAATATGAGAACCATCATGCCTATATAATTAATCTAACTTCTACCACATTGATGCCCTCAAATAGTGGATTGGCACATATTGGAAGGATGATGAGAGGTCAATTCTCTTACAACTCTCTAAGGAACACTACTCCAATGGTCCAATAGGACTTGTAGATGTGCTAGTTCAAATGTAACTTTTATTTCTTGCATTTGTACTTAACACATAGATCATATATGTAAATTTAGAATATAATAATAATTAATTCTCTTTAGTACAACTAATAAATTTATATAAAAAGTTATCTTTCCAAATTCCAAATATAGTTTTCACTTTGGTAGCATGCCAAATTTGGTTATACTTAGTAGGGTTTCTCAATCAATCTAGTGGGAGTATCATATGCCAAGAGAAATGCTTACATCTAAAGGGCTTTAACAACTCATGAATTTAATGCCAAGTTGTTTCCACTCTAGGAAAAATGGAGAACATGTGTTTGAGAGCTTCCAAATGCCCATAGATAGGGTAGGAAGGATTGAAAGCACCCTTATTGATCAATTTTGAGTGAATAGGAAGACACTAATAAAGAATGCATCAATCAAATCTAAGTGAATAGGAATACCTTAATAAAGAATGCATCAATCAAACCTAACAAAGTTTAGTTCAATAATAACCTACCAGATAGTATAAAATCTATGCTTCCAAGTACTAGTTAAAAACTAGGGAGCTAATATGTCATTAAGTTCATATATCATATAGAAATATATTGAGAGCCAAGCATAACCTTTATGGGCTAGTAATTATTAAAAGGTGTATTAGCATATTAATTCATATCCTTCCATGATGGTTTGTGAATTATAACCTTAATTTCGTGTGACATTTCCATGAGAATTAAATTAACAATAGTATAGAAGGATTAAAAAATTTGATTGGATAGGCTCGTTAATGGGCTTAGTTGGGTTAATCCATTTTTGAAGGACTTTGAGGAGATCGACTAGGTAAAACCTAAAGAGGGGTGGTGGAAATTAAATTTTGACGGGGCATTAAAACGTAACCTAGGCCCGCCTGGAGTAGGATTTATAATTCATGATTGGAATTGTAACACCGTGATAATGGGGGAAGAAATTAGGTGATGGCACTAACAATGTGGCAAAAGCCTTAGAAACCTTAATGGCTATAAAAGAGGTAAAGAAGATGGGAACTACAAAGTTGCATGTCAAAGGGGACTCACTCATTATTATCCAGACTATCATTAAAGGACATGTACATAAGCATGACTAACAAAGGATTTAACTTATTTAGAAGACTTTAACATAACTCATATAAGAAGAGTAGGAAATAAGGAAGTAGATAAATTGCCAAATTGGGCTTTATCATTTCAAAGGATAGAGGAAATTAAGATTGAATATTTTTATCAATCTCAAGTGATGATTTAGCTATTTAGACATTTTGGAATGTGCATTAAATAAGTTGATGAGTGTCTTGGTGACGGAGTACGAGTTGCTTATTTCAAAAACCAAAGGTGGCAAATAGGTTGGCGGAATGAATGAAAAGACATCACATTAAATTTGGGAGTGTTGTGAAAGAATTGTTAAATCTCCTTAAGTTGGGTGTTCATTCATTATAGCAGACGAGGCTGAGTGTGTGCAGAGGTCTTGGAAATTGTGGTGGTGGTTGTTTTTTCATAGCGGAAATCATGGAAACTTCATTCACTGTGAGGGCGGCAAAGAAGCAAAATCCATTTTTTGGTCCTGTGACTAACCCCATGTCCCCATGCGGCTGCTTAAGTCTATTTTCCGCTTAAAAATAAGCTATGCAAGTGTCCCCATGTGATATTTTAATAACGGGCAAAGGAAAATATGGAATCTTTTCCTATTTTCATGGAGCAGCTGTTGCTTATTAAAAAAAATAAGCTGTCAAAAAAAAGGAGGGGCTCAAAATAAGTAGCAGCTGCATATTAAAACAAATGACAGGTGGCTGCACAGAATTTTTTCCCTCTTTTTTTCATTTACTTCTATTATTTTCCATCCCAAATTTATGCCCGTATATTTTTATAAATTAGAATAATTTACTACAATTTTCAGTCTGCATACTTCACTAATTTTAAGCTACTGAAATATAAGCAGAAAAATTAGTATTCATGCGGTCACCGGCTCCACAAAATGCTCCTTAAAATATTGAGTAGTGGCCGCTAGCCAAAATAAGCCAAGCAGCCGCATGGGGACCTGCCCTAAGAAAAGGTTAGAAGGCATGTTCTTTTATAAAGATGAGATATTGGTGAAATGTGTACAATTGATTTTGGGAGTGGTTTTTTATCAATTGAGGAATCAACACTGCACCAACACAGATTTTTTTTACATGATTCTAGTGTGGGGCTTGGAGCTAGGGGAACCACAAGAAACTGTGAGATGAGTCATGGAGATAATTGTGCCTGTAGAATTCTTGGTGGGAACAGAATCAATTCTTGAGTGGGTGGTCCCTGGAAAAGGGATGGATGTTAGTAAGGGCATAGAGAATATGGAAGATGAGGGTGACAGTGGTTACATCCCCTTCATTGGGGATTAAAGGGAAGATTTAAAGAGTGGCAAACAGAGGAGGCAAGCCACGGTTGGGAGGCTCTGAAGCTATTTTGTAACTGATGGAAGTGGAGATGCAATTAGAGGAGATGAAAGCCAGAGCAAGGTTGGTGGAACCAAAGGTGCCAAGGAGGAAGTGATCACAAAGGAAGAGATGCTTGGTTGGAAAGGCACAAGGAGCTTAGCCCATGAAGAAAAGCAGAAGAAGGTGTGTGGGTCTGCAACTTGACAACACCATTCAAGAGAAGGAATCGGGTTCCATTAATTTACTGATTTTTTTGTGATGTTTTTAAATGATTGATAAACTTGTTGAGCTTTGGTGTATAGTCAGTAGAAAGGTTAAATTATCGAGATGATCTATAATTGTCTTTTGTAAAGTTTAAAATCTCGTTCAAGCATGGATAAATGTAACACATATTGTAGTGGCGGTTTTGGGTTGATGTAATGATGGGTGAAGGTTTTGGGTTGATGTAATGATGGGTGAAGGTTTAGGGTTGTTTTGATGAAGGTTAGGCTTGAACAAATCTATTACTGCAGAATATTTTTGTACTCTTTTTTTATTATGAATAAAATAAACTATTATTATCGATCAAAAAAAAAAATTGATTGGCCAACCTATATTTCTAGATTTGACTCCAAGAAAATAAAAAAATATTCCTAGTAGCTCTTGAAACAAGATCTAAGAGTATCTCAATACCTCTATTAAAATATTTCAAAATATGTGAGCAAGGAATAAGATGCATATCCTAGAAAATGGTTGCATGAGATCATTAAAGATACTAATTGGTTAATAAATAAAATGGCTCATTTTCATTCCATAGGAGCTAAGGCTTGATAACTTCCAAGTATTTCTAAATAATTTTGATCAATAAAACTATCTTGGATATTAATAGGCTCCTACATTATCAAATTAGAGTGAAAACTAATATTTCTCTAGGATTTATACCCATTTGACACTCTCATAGAAATATGGTAAGGAAGCAAGAGTTTAGATGTTGTATCTCTCTTTAAGAGTTTTTATTATCCATTCAACACATAACATGATGTATTGATACCATTTATCACAAATTCTAAGCCCTTCAAAAGCATGTAGGGGCAATATAATTCTATGAAAGCCTTTACCTTGGTCAAATAGGCCCATAAGAAATTCTCTAAAATTTTCTTCTAGATTTTAGTAACAAGCTTTGGAGAGAGGCCCAACATGACAAACAATACACATGGGTGGTTGTTATAACTTTAGATAAAACCTAAAATTTACTTGTAAGACATAAGGGCTTAGTAGTCTAATAGGTCAATTATTATACACCCAATTCACAATAACTAGCCATAGAGTAATAGAAGAAGCTAAAATCAAGAAAATATATATAATATACTTTCTAAAATAATATATGTCGTTAAAGTCTCATTACTTGAAAATGATTTAATCTTTGTTTATTTTCTGAAGTACTTATCATGCGCCTACTATCAGACTTAATAAAAGTAGCAAGCTTGATCTTCTTCTTAATTTCTCCATGTTAACGAGCCTTCTAATGCCATTTTTGTCACATAAAATGCAAAGAGACGGGATGAATGTTACATAGTGCCTTAAAAGAAAACATCACTAGTTTTAAAAGAAAAACCCGCATACTTATCCTCGTGTTTGATAATTTCCTTTTGATGCAGCAGAAATTGGCATTTCTATGACAGGATACGAAATTTCTTATCCCAAAAATTATGGATTTTATTTCATGAATTTCCTTGTCCTAGTACTTAATGCTTTGGCTTAAAGAATGAAATGCTCTATATTGTTTTAAACAAAAAATCATTGTAGTTTTAAAGAAAAAACCTACATACTTATCCTTGCATTTTACAACTGCTTTTTGTTGCAATGGGAATTGGCATTTCTATGACTAGATAAGACTGTTCTTATCCTGAGAATCATAGATTTTATTTCATAATTTTGTCTCTGCCTCCATGCCTCCTACCATCTTCCATAGGCTAGACTTTTTAAATATTATTTATTAAATAATATATAAAGACTTATTTACAAATATTAATTTTGATAAACAAATTCAACTTCAACAAGTCTAACAACTATAATATTATTAAACATAGTAAAATCATGATTCATTCAACTATTATCTAGCCTAATTATCTTTAAAAAAATTCCATAACACATCTATTAATTATTAATATTTTGTATTCAAATAAATTATACCTAATTGTTATGAAATCATAAATAAGTGTAATCTTCTAATTCTATTCTAAACACAACTTTAATACACTCTGATCCATATACCTGTCAAACTTAAAATTAGAAAATAAATCAAATTCATAAAATCATCACAATTTACAATATCAATCATACATAAACTTCAAATGCATTTGTACAACTTTCACTACAAAACTTAAAATAACTATACTACGTCAACTCATCTGGCACCTACACAATAACTTATTTACATATTTATGTAACAACTACAACTATTTTTACATAATTTTTATTTAAAGTCTATATAAAAATTTAATCAACAGTGATATTAGTGCTAGACAAGGGTGTCCTCTCTTCCCAACTCTATTTGGGATATATATTGATAAAGTTAGAAGAATGGCTAAACAAGACTAATGGTGAGGGAGTTTAGATAACTAAATATGCAATAAAGCTACTTCTTTATGTAGATGATCTCATTTTAATTGCTAAAATGGCCCATGGACCGAGGGAACACTTGAAGCTGCTTGAACTCCTCTTATCATGAGGTTGGGTGCAAGTGAGCACTAGCAAAACAAGAATATGCAAAATACTTTTGTTTTCAAAGGCAATCATTTAAAGATGTTGAATGAGTATAAATATGATCTTGCGACCAATTTTCACAACAAACTCAACTAGGAATGTGCAGAGCAAAAAGAATTTAGGGAGGTTGGAAAGTGTTATATTTCTTAAAAAATAAATGTAGGAATATAGAGCTATGGATTGGAAAACCAACAAAATGCTTTTTGGTTTGTTGGTCACCCTAGTGATCTTTACAGATGTGAAATTTGGGGCAACAACTTATCAAATCAGAAATGGAGACAAGTAGAAAAGAATTCAAAAATATCTAATCATCAACAATTTTAAAATTAAAATTGTTGTTCTATATGAGATCTTATTGGCAGAAATGAGCACCTTCCCTTCAAAAGCATTGGTCTGGTTGCTAATTTATTATTGGCACTTTTATGCCTCTTAGCCAATCTTGAATAACTAATCTGAGATAACTCCATTGGGCAAAGCTAGTTCAGGGCCTCGTAATCAAAATTTTTGGTGGTTTCCCTTTCTTTGAAAGTTATTGGTCTTCGAAGAGACCCTATTCTAGTCCCCTCAATCCTTGATACGGGTTGGTGGTCATCGTCAAGCAAATAGTCAAGTGGTGAAATGAGGTTGAAGACATATCGACCATCAGGGAGATAGATTTTCGATCTTCCTGATCTCCAATAAAACTCAACAGATTGGGCGTCGTCAAAGAGACATCTTTTAGGTCTATTCAACCTCTGATAAAGGATGTTATGAATATTGGACAAAGAGATTTAGCGTCAAAGAGACATATTGTGGGTCTCTTTGACCCCCTATCCATCCAAAGGTAGGTTGGTTGGGGTTTCCCCTCGGACATTGGGGAGACAATTTTCTAGTCTCCCTGATCTCCGATAGAATTCTTTTTCCCGCACAAGTTACAAAATGTTTTGGGCATCAGGAAGACTATTTTGAGGTTGCTTTGGTCTTTGATGAATCAACAAGATGTGGACCTGACGGTTTGTGATGAGTTGATCGGTCATCAGAGAGATGATTTTCCTATCTCTCTGATCCCCGATGGACGTAGCATTTCTTGCAGCCCGACTTCTTCAAGGGATCTCGACTTTATATTTTCATGCAAAGATATTCATTGATGAATAGGGTGCAAGGATAATTTGAAATCCAAACAGTCAGGGTTGTTTCCGACTACAAGTCAAAATTGAATGCTCACTAGTCAGTAACCTAAATTGGATACATAGTTGTTCCAACCACTTTAGGACATTCACCATGCCTATTGATTACTTGTAACCAATTTTCCTCTAACAGAAGAACAATTACGCCATGTCTATGCTCAGAGTCGTCTTGTTGCAAGGGTTCTTCCTTCATCAATCCCATGAATGCCTTCATTGTGGCCTCCTTTTGTCAATTCAGAGATTGGCATACACACCAAGGATCATATTTTTAGATCTGATTAACCGATTAGTTCTCTCTGCAACCTAACCCTAGTCTTGTTAGGGTTTGCACTTCATGTTTGATCTGAGTTACGCCTAATCTATAAAGGCAAGTTTGTAATATTTTTTTAGCGTTCTCTTTTGTTCTCTTGTAGGGAATTATGTCCTACAATTATAATTTTCCTTACCTTGCACTAATAGAAAATCTCTATTTACCTTTTCTCATGGTCAGATGTCATGTGCAAATTATTTGCCTTCATTTCTAGGTGTATTCTTTTTTGTTTCCAGTTTGGTTTTTGTGTCGATCTTGTTATGAATGATGTATTGTGAAAGTCTTATAAATTTGGGTTTGCATGTAAGTTATCTTTGGGGATAGATTAGAATAGATATATGTGTATATCTTGGAGTTTGTGTTGATGTTTTGTGTAGTTATAGGGTAGGAGAAAAACATTTTGATCTAGTGCATCACCCCTTTACTTTTATGCATTCCTCCTCCCCTTTTCCTTTACAAGCTATTAGATTAGGTTAGAAGTAGGCTCTTGAAGTGTTGGTTCGGTTCAACACTGCACCCTGCTGAGAAAAAAAGTTGGCCTTCTCCGGAGACTCAACCTCACTTGTCAAGGTCCCACACTCGGAGGTTGTTTCCATGTTTCACAAGGTTGCTTGGGGTCAAACGCCAAGCAAGGGTGCAAACTTTTGTGACAACAATTACCTAAAGAAAACTCATAATATGGAAAAACATCGTTTTCTTAAGATGATCATGGAGGAAAGACTAGACATAAAAAAGAAATCGTGGATGAAGAAAAACGACAAATAGATAAAGAAATGAAATGTTAATACATAAAAGTATTGAATACAAATCAAGAAATTTTTAAAAAAAATTGTGAGGGGGATGGTAAGGGGAATCATAGTATCATATGGAAAAACAAAATGGAAGTAAAATAGAGTATCATATCAAACAATTTAATCATAGAGTAACCAACATATAGTTGATATTTTAGAAGCCAACAATTTAAGTACTTTATTTGAAATAACAGATAGACAAAATAGCAGACATGTTGATCAAAAAGCGAGAAGCCTGGGAAGAAAGAATTTGTATTTTCTGCACTTTCAATAAGGTAGAAACAGAAAAACACTTCAATCTAGAATGTGATGCTTTAAAGGACAGTAGGGACAGTTTTGATACTCTTTTGACCGAGCATTCGTGGTTTGATCTTTTCAATGAGGGGACAGTTGAGCAGTTGGGAGCACTCATCATCAAGCTTCACAAGAAAAGGGTGGAAATGAAAATTTCAGCATATGAGACGGTCTGTCCCATAGGCTATCTTTAACCTCGCGAAGTTAAAGTTATTTTCTTTTCTTTCTTTCTTTCAAAATTCATTATCTAAAACAGATTTAAACCCAAAAATAAATAAATAAATTATGGTATAGGTCTGTACTATTCATAGGTTCCATAGACTTCACAACGTTATTGGAATCTTTCTTTCTTTCATTCATAAAGACGAGTACTGCTGACACTTGTTAAGAATGGTTATAGAATTTATTACACAGTTTCGGCTTGTTTTTTGGGCAGTTTCCGGGGAAATCATAACCAGCGGCATTGATTTATCTGTGGACCATGCTTTTCTTCCCAAATTTATACATTTGCAAAGAGACTATTGCAAGGGATTATGCTGTTACAAATGATCCTTTTCACAGTTTCCACATTTCAGATAGTCTTTCAGCGTTTTGGAATTTAACTGTTTATGGAGGTCCTTTCAAGGGAGAGTTTTCTACATTTATATGTTTTTTTCTGTATAGCAGGTAGATTGTTTTTCGGGAGGATTTTCCCGTACTAATATGACTTTTTAAGAGAAGAATGTTTCTTAGAAGTTATATGGTCCGTAGGAATTCTGTTGTTTTGAGTTGAGATTTTTGGGTTAGGAGTTTTCTATATTTATATGATTCTGTTTCAGTTTTTTTTATTCAGTCGTTTCAGTTTTTTTTGGGCATTTAGGGTTTTAGAATTTAAGGGTTGAAAGCCAGTTAGAGCCACAATATATTGATATTGATTTTGAAAGGAGTGCTGGGACAGTTGCTCCTGGTCAAGCCCTCATCGGCAGGGATAAAAGCAGCTTTAGATTGTTTTGATTTGTTGGTTTTAATCGATTTCACTACTTTTTAAGTTGAGGTTATCAGATGGTTCATATCCATTGACAGTACTGGAATGTGTATTGCACTTGTTTCACTTTGCCAGTTTTAGTTGATGTTAGTTTTAGTTGAGGCTATCATGTCATTCCTAAGAGTCTGTATGCATTTCCACATTTTGCATGCATCTCTACCAATGCGTTTGCCAACACATTTGCATGTATGTGCCGTTCAAAGTAACGGAATGCGGCCATTGCAGTCTCTATTTTCTGATCCGGCAATTTTTACATATCATTTTCATGCTTTTCTGTGTTGCAGCAGATGTTCTACTTCTCTTTAGCCTTTTGAGATTTCTTTAACAGGATTCTACTTTCTCTCTAGCCTTCTGGAGCTCCTCCTCTAGTCTGCAGTTTTTTTTCCCAATAAATTGATGTTTACATCACCCCTGACTAATTATGTTGAGCGAGAGAAACTGCAGATAGTGGAGGCTCTCTAAAACGCTAAAGAGCAAGAAGAATCCAGTAATGGAAATTTGACCAAACAAGATCCATGATTAAGCACAACTCACAAGAATCCAGTAAAGAAACATATGTGGAGAGCATAATATCTGGTATGTCTTACATGCAAGAAAAACAAATCTAGTTTTCTATTTATTTATATGATTTTTTGCGTTTGGAAATCTAGTTGTTTTAGCAGGTAGGTTGTTTTGGGAGGATTTAAGGTTTTGGTTTCAGTTGTTTTATTAGAACGTTTTTTAAAATTTATATGATTTTGGTAAAGTTTTTTCTAGCAAGTAATTTTTGGGGGAGATTTTTTTTAAATATTTATATGGCTTTTGGCTTTAAAATTTGATGGTTTAAAGCCAGAATAGTATTGTACATTGATTTTGAAACCTGGATAGTTTAAGTTGGCTTGAGCTAAAGGAGCACTGGATAGCTGATCCTTGTCAAGGCCCTCATCGCCAGGGATAAATGTAAGTTCAGGTTGGTTTGATTTGTTGCTTTCACCGTAAGCATCATTGAGACGTGAGTGCTAAACCCCATGACAATGGGTTAAATTTGACTCATCAATTCATCAGTCTTCTCAATGTTTGTTGATTTCTTGGGGTTTTGTTTGCAAATCCATTTTTCGTTGTAAGAGACCTGTAAATCTACATTTGTTTTGGGCTTGATGCAGGTACAGAGTAGAAAATTTAGATATACTACAAATTTATTTCATGTTTCGTATTTGTAGTCTTAACTTATAAAGCAGAAAGCTTGAAGGAATAGCAAATGCGGTTCTTGTGCATTGCATGCCTGCTTAAATTCTTTTTTTTGTAGGACTTCTGTAAATCTTCTTTTTTACCTTTACTAAGTTGGAAAGCTTTAAATTTAAAGATCTATCGTTTTTTCTTTTAATTTTAATTGGACCTGAACGTAGAACAAAATGTTGTTTATGACATTATGTATCAAAATTGTGGCTTGCTAATGAAATTTTACATGCAATTTGGGCACTGTGTGATTTTGGTCAATTGGTATGCAACCTGTTAATTTCTTGTCTACAGCCAGTATTTTCTTTTTCCCAAATATAAACGACCGTGAATTAGCTTTAAAATGCAAGCTTGGCATATAATTTCTGGTTTTGCTATTATAACTTTTTGCCTATCTGATCAACTCTGGAATGCAATGTGAGTTTCAATTTCATATTGATTAATTGCTCTGTATTTTCTTTGAAGTGCAGAGTATAAGCAATATTGTCAGTTAACATGTTAACAAAACAGGAATTCATTTCATAGTACTAATTCTTCTGTTACCATACGGCACTCTGTAAAGTTAAGCAAGTAGATGGAAAATGATTTTACCAGTGCAAAGGAGTATGCTGGAAGATATTTCAGCTTAGTGCACCGTTTCCTCGAGAGATACCGAGTTACAAGTACACACCAAAAGATTTTCAAATTTTTAAGGAAAAACTAGAAGTGTAATAATGACTAGAGAGGTGAATTCTGAAGCTTCAGGAGAAAGTTTGCTTCTATTGACAGTTGCTTCTAAAACTCCCGTTATTAATGGAATCAATGTCAACGAAAAAGACGCTGCACTGCAGAATAATGGAATCAGAGAAGCAGAATGCTTTTCCAATTTGAGTAATTTACCTGTTGGATATATGATTATTCTGAAGGGGACCTTATCAGTTCTGCAATAAAGACCAAGAATTTTTGGATTTGAATTTGTGTTCTGGCGAATATTTTCCAGCAATTTGGATTATTTACAGCTTCTTTTGTAAGCCAGAGAAGTCTGAAATTACTGCTGGACAAATAAATGCTTTTGATAGGGCGAGATGAGGTTTAACTGAGAGGCTTCTCTAGCTCTTACAGGCCGTACAGTTTTGTTCTGATTCAACTAAATTAGATAACTACCTTGAGTGAGCAGGAAATATAAGATTTGAAGTTGCTCTTTTAGACAACAGAGCAATCTGAAAATACTACTGCCAGAGGAGTGCTTACCTTTTCACGGATCCAGGTTTAGTCTAATTGAAGAGGCTTCTCTTTGTAGGTGATGTGGAAGAAGAAATTACTGATGTATTTCAAAATTCACGGTTGGGACATCACAGAGAAGTCATCTACAGAAATGTTTCAGATACAGAATTGGAATATAGATCCAATACTTGTGTTGCTGTTACGTTCCACACATTGTTGTGATAACTCTTTAGAACTCACAATTGAACACTTTGAAGTGCTCTATGTTTCCTCAAGGCTCAGAAAATAAGTGCTGAGAAAATGGACAAAAACAATGTTTGGGACTTAACTGCAATTTCAGATGTTGTGTCTGGATTCCAAACCTGAAGCATTTCTATGGGTACAATCTCTGACACCGTCCCAATATGCAAAGTTTCAAATAAATCAATGTCTTCAGAGATGGTATTCATCTTTTCATTGGCCAAATCATTACAGCCATCGTCAAATGGGTCAATCATAACAAGTAAAACCTCTTCAATTGGACTGAACTTGGAGCCGTTAAAAGCTATGAATTCTGAACAGTAAATCTCTCAGATTTTCTTAGTGTATATACAGGAGTATCCATCAATATTAGAAGTTATCCTACAGTATCTGGTGTAGAAACAGGCATCATAATCAATTTATCAGGTATAGGTTCATGAGGGAGCAAATTTAAATCTATCAGTTCTTGCTCGCTCATTTCAGAATTGATAATAAGATCAAACTCAATATTATCAATTAAAAATGCCGAATCACTAGTCAATCTTGGTTGAGAACGATAGTTTACTTTGTTGATCGCTTTGATCATCTTAGCAGAAACTGATGCCGCTGCATTACTTTTCAATCATGAAGTTTTTATTGATGGATTTTTAGAGGTGTTTCTTTAAAGTTTACATGATGTTGAATTCTTTGTCAAACAAAGGCAACTCACTCAGAAGCTTCAGAATTCACTTCTCCAGTCAATATTTTGCTCTTTTCTATTTATTTAGACTTTGCAAGCCTTAATAATGGCTTGCAACTTGGTGTACCTAATGAGAACTGAATTTTTGTTTCACCTTTAGGTTTTACATGAATCTCTGGCAGGCATGACATTTCCGATTTACATAAGTAATTTTGAATGATTTCAGTAAAAAACCAATGTAGTATCTTTTTTCCCAATATTTTGGATAACTATCGTATTCATTCCTTTTTTTTTTAAAGGATGGGTAACAATTGATTAATCCAGCAGAACAAGAACAAAGGCCAAATGTTCCCTCCATACCTGGAATTTGACGGTCATCCCTACCAGTCATATGAATTTTTAATAATGGTTTGGTCCTTTTAATGTCTTTTATTTTACTTTTTAATAATTGTCAATTGTTTTTTATTTATAAATAATGTAATAAATTTTTTAAAATTTAAATATTTTATCAATTTAATTAGTAATGCATATATTACATATAATAAATATTTTAATCTTAATAAACTAGTGCAAATAATCTAATTTCTATTTTGAAAAATATATTATTAAATATAATTGAAATTAACTAATTTACACAATATTTATACTATTAACTTTAAAATCACAAATTTATTGATCAAATTTCTAAATTCATATGTTTTATTTGGAAAAGATTATAAATCAA